>JANHFX010020348.1:0-31073 GCA_027560015.1 Chloroceryle amazona
CCCCTGCCAGAGCAGGGTCACCCAGGGCAGGCCACACAGGAACAGATCCAGGTGGGTTTTGAAAGTCTCCAGAGAAGCAGACTCCACAACCTCTCTGGGCAGCCTCTTCCAGGGCTCCATCACCTTCAGAGTAAAGAAGTTTTTCTGCATGTTGAGGTGGAACTTTCTGTGTTCCAGCTTGTGACCATTACTTCTCGTCTTATCACTGGGCACCACTGAAAAGAGACTGGCCCTATCCACTTGATACCTGGCCTTTATTTATAAACATTGATAAGATCCCCTCTCATTCTTCTCCAGCCTAAACAGCCTCAGGTGTCTCAGCCTTTCCTCATAAGAGAGATGCTCCAGCCCACTCATCTTTGTAGCCCTCCATTGGACTTTCTCCAGTAGTTCTTGTCTCTCTTGAATCAGTCTTGAACTGGGTAACCCAGAACTGGACACAATATTCCAGGTGTGGTCTCACTAGGGCAAAGGGGGAGAAGAACCTCTCTTGACTTGCTGGTCACACTCTTATTAAGGCACCACAGGACATCATTTGCCTTCTTGGCCACAAGAGCACACTGCTGGCTCATGGTTAACCTCTTGTCCACCAGGACTCCATGGTCCTTCTTCGCTGAGCTGCTTTCCAGCAGGTCAGCCCATAACCTGTACTGGAGCGTGTGGTTATTCCTCCCCATATGTGGGACCCTATGCTTGCCCTTGTTGAACTTCATTAGTTTCTTCCCTCCCAGCTTTCCATCCTATCCAGGTCTTGCTGAATGTCAACATAGCCTTCTGGTGTGTCAGCCACTCCTTCCAGTTTTGTATCATCAGCAAACTTGCTGAGGGTATGCTCTGTCCCTTCTTCTAGGTCATTGATTAATGTATTGAACAAGACTGGACCCAATACTGGCTCCTGGAGAACTCCACTAACTACAGGCTTCCAACCACACTCAGCACCCCTGATCACAACCCTCCGAGATCTGTCATTCAGCCAGTTCCAAATCCACCTCACATATGACTGATTTAGGGAAGAACAGTGACAGTGATTCCTCATTCACTGCTGTCAAGCACACAAAATGAAGCAAACAGAAAGATTACTTCTCTCACTTGGACTTTCTCTCCCACGGGGGTTCATGATCTCATCATTAATAAGCATCCTGCCTCTGTTTCACAAGTGCAAACCATCATTCAGGTAATTTCAGAGATTAATATAATGTAAATCTAGAGCAATTTGTTATCAATGTGCATTGAAAGTTTTTGCCTTTTTTTTTTAGCTCTGTTAGAGAGCTTATATGGCTGAAATGTCATCTTTTTGGGTTTTGTGTTGTGTTTTTTTTTGTCAACTTTTCAATTTTTCATTGGTCTGATAAATGCTACTACTTTATCCCTGCAAGCTTTATCTCTTCAGCACAGCCCATTCAGGAAGCGGGGAGACATGGCCCATCTATTCTGTGCTTAAACTAGTTTGTAGATTTTGAGGAAAATAGATTATAGGTCCTGGGGCTGAAACATGACATTTAAACTGAAGGCATCCCTCTATCCCTGCCTCCAAAACACCAGATTTATGTTAATAACTGCTGGTCCAGTTCCTTTGTTCTTCTGGGAACATACAAGGCTCCAGGACCTGGTACTCAGCATCTCATTTCCAGCTCTGCTCCTGATCTTCTGTGTGACATTGGGCAAACTTACTTGCCTCCTCTGTTCCCTGTGTCACACCACTAGCCTTTCCCCCGGAAAAGAAAAGCCTAGTTCCCAGCCTAGTTTGCTGGGACGAGTTGGTGTTTGCACAGCACCCCGCACAGGGTAGAGTGCTGCACATGTGGGACCTGGACAACAGTGCTGCTGCACCAGGGTGAAACTCACTGACAGCCCTGAGTTTATTATGAATGTTGTGACCTATGTGTTAGATGAGGGTCTTGCTAACCAAATGCTTGGTAGCACAGAGACATTACTTAACTTTCTACCACATCCCCCTCCCATGCCTGCACCTGGAGCAAGGAGGAAGCAGAAGTTCCAGCTTCAGGGTAGAACAGATGTTGATGATTTTTTAAGGAACCCAGAAAAGCTCTAAGAAACCAGCAAAAGCTATAGTCTTACACCCAATCTTAAGGTTAGCCCAATAACCCTTTGTGTTAGGAGCAGAGACTGTGATATATGTTTTCCCTCAGTATGTGGCATCTCCCCACATCCTGGGTCCAAAATGCATAAAGACATAGCCTCAATGACACCACTGGACAACTTCATGAACTGGTAGTGTTTTGAGGAATCATCAGGACCCAAGGGACTGACCACACTATGGGCTTTTCCCCCACCAAGAGCTGATTCAGGAAGGTGCTGAGCGAGCAGCCCTGTTGAGCCTCGTCTTTGGCATCTGCATAATGCTGCTTCCCCTCGGAAGAGTCTTTCTCTCCTGCCAAGTGTAAGAGGCGGTGGAGCGCGATGTCTGCCGGCTCAGCAGAGACCCATAGAAACCTCGAGGGAAACGGGCCAGCTCTCTCATTCGCAGAAGTGCTTGCATGACTTCACTAACTCCCAAGATTAATTACCAGTGTCTCTCTGTTGAGGCCACCATCAAGCTGAACTAATTGACCCACTAGTGTCCAAAGAGAAGACTCTTTGGTTAGAGGTGTTGAATATTTCTCTTAAAACATGGTTGCCACACTAGGCCTTAAGGTTTTAGGCATCACTTGTGTTTTATAAATAATGTACAGTGCAGTCCAGAATGATTTTTCCTGGATACTAGGTTTACTCCAGGCCTTATTTTGTCTGGGTTTTGTAGTAGCTTCACTGCAAATGTCACCAGTTCCTCAAGGACAAGTACTCTGGCAGCTGCTGCCAGTTGCATTAAGTTAAATATTTCAGAATTTAGCCATTTTGTGACTCTACATTGGAGAGGTGTTTTCAATACAGAAATTATGTCTTTGCCCTTGATTTTCTTGTCACAATCTGTTTCCATCAACCTGCTACAAATCCGCTCTTAGATGCAACTGTAATTCTGATATAACATTTCAAGGCAAGGCTCTCCTCCTCCTCCTTCTGGGTATGGAGAGCTTCTACAGGGTTTCCTGCTGCCCCAGGGGCCAGGACTGTCAGGAGGTGGTGGGTGGTAAGCCAGACTGGGAGACAAGGGACAGAACCACACTGCTGATGTGAACAGCTGAGGCAGCTGAGGCCGTATGATTCCAGCATAGGGTTTAGACAAAGAGCTCTCACAGTGAGGGTTCTTTGATGAAAGAGTGACCCGTGGAGGACACCCACTGGTGGTTAAAGTCTGGACTCAAGAGGACTCCCCAGGGATCAGAGGGTAATGCTGGATGCAAGATGCTAGTCACCCCACCTGCACAAGGGGAGCCCCAAACCACTCACTGGGACCATCAGAGGAGAGTAGTCAGCTTATAGTCCCTGGGTGAACCCCACTGAGGAGCCAGTGGGGCCACCTCCTCCCTAGGCTGGTGGGGGTGAGTGCCTGCACAGGCATGGGACTGATGGAGGGCTGCAGGGGAAAAGCATTTGTGGATATTGGACAGTTTCTTATGAGGGGTTTTAAGGGGTTCGTGGGAATGTGCAAGACTCGTTATGGGATGTTTAGGGCAAGGATCACAGACAGCGAAAGGGAGCAAATGAGGTGGATTGAGGAGGAACCAGTGTCAGAAAATAGAGGCAAAAGGGGATAAGGGGCTGGCCCTCGGTAACAGTTGGCTGGTTGGTATGATGGTCTAACCAAGCCCTGCACCAGATCTCCACAGCTAGCCCTACAGTCTTACTAAATATTCATATTTAATGATGTAATTAATTAATTACTACTAATAATAATTACTCTTACATTCTTTCATCCACATTCTGTGTGGGCACACCTTCTATTCTGAGCCTGTATGAGACACCACCAGCAACCTTCAAGCCAGACTAGTGGGCAGTAGCACAAGAGCCAAGTGCCGACAACTGGAGTGGGAACGTGAACCTCAGAGGCTGGAGGGTGCCAGTGCCAGCACCTGGAGAAACCAGGCATGAGGCCAGCTCTGGGGCAGACTGAGGAGCTAATGCCAGCAACCAGAGTCTCATTTTCTGTGGGTGGGTATGTATTTCACTAGTGGATATTAACCCCAACCATCTGGAGAGGAACAGTACCTGCTGCCCACGCTGTTTAACATATGTGCATTCACTGCGTGTGAGTGCAACTACCTTACAACATAGTCAGCAAAGAGTTTTGAACAAGAAGGGGCTTTTTAAAATGTTGAGCGCCCTGTGGACAGCTTGCACAAAAGATGTCATGTAAAACGTTTTGAAAGGACTTAGAATGGAAGAGAGAAGAACCCCCAAAATCCAGCTGATGCCACCAAGGGATCAGTTGCTATTTGCTACAGAAAGCAGCTGATGTGGACTCCCAACCTCACAGAAGGCAATAGCAGACATATTAACACAAGAAACCTACTTAAAATGTTTTACCTGAACAAACTGGGTTTATCTGACACACCACTGAAAGCATTGATGAAAGTTCCCCTAGTAGAGCTGGGGGGCCAACTTGTAGGGGGTGGTAGGAAGGAACCAGGGCTGTGCTCAGATGTTTTATTGGCACATCTGCTTGAGAAAAGGACACCTGACAGACAAGGAAGTTCATGCTCCAAAGTGACCTTCTCATGCAGGACGTGGTCTTCACCAGTGCTTGACACTGAAAGATGCCCTTCATTGCTCAGGCCCATCTGAATACTTTCATGGCTTTGCTATCCCTCTACTAAACATCCAGTGTGCACCATCTAAATGACATCATACTTTCCATGCAAAGATAGCATGAGGAGCCTGGAAGGTCATCTTCAGTAGAGTGCCTGGGCTTGAGCTTAGCTTAAATGTCTAAATAGTCTCAGAGAAGTCAGTTAAGGTTGTTTATGTGGTTGAATGCCTTACTGGGCTGGGGCCTACACGACTGTTTTCTAAATAAATTAGAAACCATACCAGATATCCCTACCCTGCTAGAATAAATGATCCCTATCCAGTTTTTATTTACACTTCTGATTTCTATTACAGAGATCTATCTATTATTTTATTGAGACTTTGAAAATATTCTTTCATTGTGTAAGAACTAAGAAAAAGTATTCAGTACTCACACATCCTGTCTCTATTTAAAAGGAAATAAAATTTTAAAAAAAGTCCAATAAAACACTTGGAAAATCTGAAGTCTGAATATTTTTGCATTTTTTTACCTTGGGATATGAGTTTACAGTACACTTGTCTGAGGTGTGTAAATTCAAGAGCATAGTAATTGGTTTATTACACAGAAACTGCAGGGTCCGAATTGCCAAGAATTTTTACTATGTAAATTCTTCATTTTTCTCACCTTGAAAGAAGTCATAAAAGCTACAAGGCTGTAAATGGGCCTCTGTGAACAAAATCCAGCCCTGCCTCGCCATCAGGAGACCCACACGATGTGGGTGCAGAGCAGGTCCCATTATAAACTGGGTTGTTAGTTCAGGGCCATCACTCCAAGGTATTTATAGCTTTAATACAGTCCCATACTTAGCTTGCTGTTAGGAATGTCTAGGCTTTCATCTCATAAAAGGGTGGATGCTCTCAAATCTGATTTCATTCTGTGGCTGGTGCAGAATTAAGCCCTCAAATCTATTTATTTTAAAATAAATTTAGTTTATTGGGCTTTATTGCAATGAAGAGTTGAAGGTGGGATTAGCTGCTGAACTCCTAAACACAGAGGACAATACCTCTCTGCTCTTCAGGTCTGTGTCCTCAGCTGTGCTGTGAAGTACCTTAGAACGGACAGGAAAAGGACTGTTCTCCAGAGCAGGACAGGTACAGAGGTGGGAAGGATACTTTGAGCCTGGATCCAGGTCCAGAGGAAACATCAATCTGCTTCTCTGTCCTTGAAGCATCCCATGAGACCTTTTGCTGCTTGTTTGTAAGAGAAATGGTTCAAAAGAATATTCTTTTGAATGGTTTTCATAAAAAAAAAGGAAATAATCTCACCACAGACAGCTGTTCCTCCAGGCCAGAGCATCTGACTAGAAGCTGGCACATGCATGGGTTGCATCCATGACTTGCTCTGACCCTGCTACATGACCCTGCATGCTTGAATACCTTCCCTGGGGCTGTTTCCTGGCTGTAATTTAGATGTACAGACCATGCAGGGCATAAGGAGAAATGGTCCACACTACCCCCAAAGTGGCAAACTGGTAATAACAGACAAGAGAATTTTCACAGAATCACAGAATCATCTAGGTTGGAAAAGACCCATGGGATCATGGTGTCCAACCATTCACCCTACTCTACAAGTTCACCCCTAGACCATATTCCCCAACACCACATTCTTAAACACATCCAGGGATGGCAACTCAACCACCTCCCTGGGCAGCCTATTCCAATAACCCACCACTCTTTCCGTGAAGAATTTTTTCCTAGTGAATTTTGATGTACTCAACAACTTTTTTTGCCTCAGTCTTCACTGGAAGCCACTTTCCCCACACCTCCCAAGTCAATGGACTGCAAGACAGGGACCGGGTGAGTAAAGTCCTTCCCACTGTAAGAGAAGATCAGGTTTGTGACCACCTGAGGAACCTGAACATGGATAAGTCTATAGAACCTGATGAGATGCCTCCCAGAGTCCTGAGGGAGTTGACTGATGTAGCTGACAAGTCACTCTCCATGGTATTTGAAAAGTCCTGGCAGTCAGGTGATGTCCCTGGAGACTGGAAAAGGAGAAACTTTGCACCCACTTTTATAAAGTGTAGAAAGGAGGATTTTGGGAACTATCAACCTGTCAGCCTCACCTCTGTGCCTGGGTAGATCATGGAACAGATCCCCCTAGCAGCTATGCTAAGGCACATGGACGACAGGGAGGTGATTTGAGACAGCCAGCAGGGCTTCACCAAGAGCAAGTCTTTCCTGGCCAACCTAGTAGCCTTCTATGATGGAGTGACTACATCAGTGGACAAGGGAAGAGCTATGCATATTGTCTATCTGGACTTCTGTAAGGTCTTTGACATGTTCGCACACAACATCCTTCTCTCTAGAGAGATATGGATTTGATGGGTGGAGTGTTTGGTGGATGAAGAATTGGTGGGATGGTTGCATCCAGAAGGTAGTGGTCAATGGCTTGATATCCTGATGGTGAATGGTGACAAGTGGTGTCCCTCAGGGGTCCATACTGAGACCAGTGCTGTTTAATACCTTCATCAGTGACATAGGCAGTGGGATCGAGTGCACCTTCAGCAAGTTTGCAGAGGACACCGAGCTGAGTGGTGTAGTTGACACACCTGAGGGACACGATGCCATCCACAGGCACCTGGACAAGTTGAGAAGTGAGTCCATGTGAGCCTTATGAGGTTAACAAGGCCACGTGCAAGGTCCTGCAACTGGGTCAGGGCAACACCTGATATCAATACAGGCTGGGGGATGAATGGGTTGAGAGCAGCCCCGCAAAGGACTTGGGGGTGCTGGTGAAGGAGAAGCTGGATCCTGTCCTTGGAGAGACAACTACCTCATTAAGAGACAGTCATCACCTGGAGTCATCAGTTAACAGCAGTTAATCAGCCCCTGGTATTTCTTGCATCTCCAGTGTCAAAATGGCTCGAATATAGTGCTTGTCACCATCAATGGAAGAACTCCCTGTCCTTTTATTTTTGAAAGCACTCTGCTGGTTTTGTTTCTGTCAGGCTCTCATCCTTTGATCTCCTACTCAGGTCGCACTGGAAGAACTCAAGTCCACAATGTGGCTGGGTGTGCCAGACACAGCAGGTCAGGGTTTGGTTCCATCAGGCGAGTCCATGGGGAGCAGAAAAGACATTTTATCATGAATTTTCATACATCTGCAAGTCAAAATTGAAATGTTCACATCCTCCAGGGCTGTAGTAAAAAGGGATTTAAGGAATGGAGCACACTTAGGAAGCTCATTCCTGGGCCATGTCCTGAGCATCACATCCCTGCTGGATCCCAGCCAAAGTGTCTGAGTGTTTTCCTTCCTCGCTGCTTGGAAGGGGCGAACAGCCAATGAACCCAAGAGAACTAACGCATCAGGTTTGAGGCAGGAGGCTGGCTTACTTTGATTTATTTTCCTCTCAGTAAATGTGATTACAAAATAGGTCAGACCAACTGTTATGGGTTCAGCCTGTTTCCTTGCTGATGCTTGACTTCAGACTTTTTTACGTGGGTGTTATTGATTACAGGGAACTGACAAAAACATGCACCTAAGATTTCTTTTTCTGTCAGCTTAGCTATTTCCAAAGGAAAAAAAAATGCATGGACTGATCTTTTTAAACAGAAAAACAAGCCCTTCTTACAAAGGTGACCTTATTATTCAAAAGAAATACAGACAGGAGAAAAAAACAAAACAACAACAAAAAGAGTAAACAAAAGTATTGTGTTAAAAGCTTTGAAATTCATTATTTTCAATCATACATTCATTTACTGTGAGACTTAAATTAGAGATTTAGTGACATATTGACATGTGCCCCGTGTTTTGGCTGGGGAATACCCACGGCCAGTCTGGCTCTGATATCCCCCACAGTGAGTCATCCTTGAGAGGCTTTCTGTTGGCCACCAGATCTGGGTGGTTTGATGTTCATGAACATGCAGAAACACATCAAATCCTGATGAAACTGATGCTTTTCACACAGAATTGTGGAAAGGTGAGGACAGACCTGTCCTGTGCACACCTTTGGTGATGGGACCACCTGTGTGGGAAAAGGCTCCCTACAGCACTGGGGCTGGAGCGGGTGCTGGCTCTACCTCCTTTCTCCCTCCTCTAGAGCAGCCATCAGGGATGTGGAAGAGGGGGACCAGCAGTGGTGGCCCTTGTCTCCTTGCATTAACCGTGCATTGCTGTGTAGGCGAATTAGGAAAAAAGCTTTTGGGTCCACATCAGCTTTTGGTATCTCCAACCTGCTGGTTTGAGTTTACCACTGAGCTCTGCTCACATGAAAAAGGTATCCAGGGTCTTTGTTTCAAAACTGCCACCTGCAACAAAGTGCTGATGAAGGGCTGTCTAAAACTGTAGCCAATGTGTTCCCAGGCCCGGGGCATATGAAAAGTCTTGGGATCCAGATGTGGACAGGTCTGAATCTACCTACTGCAGGACCTGCTGCTTTTCCAGTAGCAATGGAGTTCATGCTTGCTTTGAGTAATTAAATCTCTCCGCTTTTCAATACAGAGCTTTTTACTGGTTGAGGGTGTGGGGGAGAGGTTTTTATTTGCCTGAATATGAGGAAGTAGATGTGTTTTGTAGCAACATGAAGACTTACACCAAAACCACTCCAGAAAGATGTCATCTGAATGCTGTATTGGCAGACTTACCATGTGTGATCAGTCTTAAATGAAGCCTGGGCACTCCGTGACCACCAGCACGTGCACGTGAAAAGCTCCCTATACGTATGCATTTATGTGTATTCAGCTATGTGCACAGATGAGGAGCATGCTTGGCATTGTTTATTGCTTTCTCTCTCATTCAAAGGTTGTCTCAGACCATTAGCAAGACCTGGGGGCTGCCGCCCTCCTCCCGGCAGCCCTGCACGCGCACACGCACTCTCACAATTAGCAAACAGCACAATGCGCTGTGCGCTGTGGGTCGGTTGCCCAAATTGTTGTTAGAGACACTGCTGCCTATTGAAAAGGGCATCAAAGAAAGCAGGCTGGGCTTGCACACAGCAGATAATTTATTTGCAATGAATAATTCAGCTAGTTTTTGCTGTGAAGCTGAATTAAATACAGAGCATTAAGCACACTGAGATCCCCAAATAAAGGGCGCTATTCACTTCTAGCACAAAGGAATATTATTTACTTTCATTAATTAACTTCCACACAAAGCCACAGCCATTTCTTTAGGTTCTGAGGAGGTGTAAGAGGCGAGCGTGAGCACAGAGCTGCTATAATTTCCCTTCGCTTGTCTCCCCCTCTGCAGACAAAAACTGGCTGCAGGCTGAGCTTGGCTCACAGCAGCATTTTGGGCAACATGGTCCTTGTGCTGGAGCACAAGCAGGTCACTCGTTATAACGGGGAGGTATGCACCACTGAAACCACAGCCCCCTCGCCCCCCCAGCCTGGCTGCAGTGGGGTCCTGCCCCACAGCACCGCAGCACCCGTGGCTTCGATGACGATGACCATGGGGCAACAACCAGACCTTCTGATTCTGATGCAAAAAGGTGGTAGATGGTATAAGCTGACATTCCTTGAACATAGAGGCAGCTTAAAGGTATCAGACTGCTCTGAATAAAGCCTGAGGAGGCAGAGATGTGTTTGCCTTTGGGAAATGGGTTAACAGCCTGGATGCACCATCCACCTAGTGAGAGCATTTTTTAGCATTTAATGAGCCTGTGTGTTAATTAATTCTCTGAATTTTCTCATTTGAAAGATCAAGCTTTAGGAAAACCAGAAATGCAAATTCTTGTCAATGATGGCAGTTATTCTAACTGCCACAGCAGTGACCAGAGAGCAACATTTTGCAAGGAAAAAGGGAGATATGAGGCTTGTGTCCAGTGGTTATGGAGGTTGTCTTCAGCAGTTACATTAAGGTTCTTGCAGGTGATGTTGTAGATTGCAAGAAAAGCTAGGTGTAGATTTTTGACCAAAATATTTCACTGCTAGAAGACAAGGGTTTGAGTTATATTGAAACATTTCATGAATACACACCAATTTTGCTTGTTTCCCTTTAAAAATTGCTGAAACCCTGTTCCCTTTATCCATGAAATCCATGTTTTCTTCTGACATTTTAAATGAAAAAAGCAAAATTAAATTCTACACCAGATCTTGCTTCAATTTATAACATACTTTTAGAAAAAGTCAAGAAAGTAGCCAGAAATTCAATATCTCAGGTTGAATTAAATATTCCATCCTTCAATTTCTCTGTTTGTTGAAAAACATTCAAGGCTTTGCAGTCTGAATGATCTGCAGGAGGAGGATGTGGGGTGGCTGAGTGGGGAACAGAGCCACCAGCAGTTATCCAGTGCTGCACCAGCCAGCCCAGCCAGAATCTGGAGATGCACTCCTGACAAAAGTCAGGACAGTGGGATGTAAAGTGCCAGGAAAGGCTCCTGGCCAGCACATGTGTGTTCAGCTGGGTGACCTGTTCTGCTCCCAAAAACATCATTACTCTTCCTCTCACAGACATTATTGGGAACTTTTAATCAGAAGAGTGTCTCAGGCTTTATTAATTATTTCTGCTTAGTCAAATGAACTCTTCCTCCTTAATTAAGCCATTGAGGAAATGCTTCAGCAATGACCATTAGTCTGTGCCCTCAGCAGCCAGTTATACACTGAACAACATCTGATGGGGCAGGAAGAGCAAGCATCTCTCTGTGTCAGAGAAATTAGCTCAGACAAGGAGAGTGAAGCAAGCTGATCTCATAGGGCTCTAAAACACAAAGGTTAGAGTTCTCCATTCAGCAGCTTGCTTTAGGAATAATTATTGGGGGAGTCATTCTCATTAATCATGAGGGACAGGTAACTACAGCCCAGCTCAGTGTGAGGGGTAGCTCATCTCACACTGAGCACACCTGTACACTGCTCTCATGATTATCTCCTGAAGGGTCTTCAAGTCTCTCTGTTGTTCCTGTGATCCCGCAGCATCCCACAGGTTCCTGTTCCAGAGCAAGTGGTGTGATGAGTGGTTGTTCCTGTGATCCCGCAGCATCCCACAGGTTCCTGTTCCAGAGCAAGTGGTGTGATGAGTGGCACATCCCACCTCGACTCAGTGTGCTGGGCTGGGGGCACAGTTCACTCATCTCAGCCACCCCATACTTCCCAACAAACCATAGGACCTCTTGTGAATGATGTCCATGGCTCTGGACATTCATGAGCAGGCTCAAGGCAAAGCTGCCTTGCAGCTGAAAGCTGCACCATTGGATCCAGCTCAAGTTTTTCCTCTAAAGCTGTATTTACTTAAAAGCAATTTGCGACACAGCTTTGGACTCCAGCATGGCCTGACAAAGAACAACTTACCATGCTGTGAGGCTGTGGTGAGACATTGGTGAGGAGCAACCAATGGTAGCATGCAGAAATAGTGAGTGACATTACTTCTTAATACTCCTTCTGGAGATGACGCACCGTTCTTTTCTATTTCAGAGCTCCTTTGCTTAGATGTTGTTGAAAGGTGTCAGGAAGGACATTTCCATGGCAAGCTGTACTCATCAGTGCCCCACCCAGGATTATGTGCTCTTTGGGGAAGGAGAAGGGGAAGCAGAAGGGAGGAAGAGCTGGCACTGTAGCTGATATGGTACAGTTGTGCCAGAGGAAACGGCCAGAAGTGGAGATACAGCTGCTTAATCCTTTGCCTGCCAGTCTTTGTAACTGCCAAAAGTCTTATTGTTTAAAAGAAGATAATTCCAGGGAAAGTGTCAAACATTCCCATAACATGCACTTAATTAACCACATCCATCCAATTTATTTGCATTTCTCAGATCCTTCCCTCCAGAAAAAATACACTGCCTTCTGTCTGCAGAGTTAACTTAGTGAATCCATGGCTTTGTCTCTCCCTGCTGTAGGCTAATGAAAAATGGAGCTGCTGCTCCTTCAGCCTGTCCCCTCATGAGGCCAAGAGCACATTTCACCCTCCTGGGTTGGCCACAAGACTCTCTGAAGCCCAAATGGTTTCTGTGCTCATTAACACCCAGAGAAGCAGCTCAGGGGGAGCAAGAGAGGAAGGTGCCCCTGTCCCAGCTCTGCTGTGCCAGACTTTCTTAACCCCTTTCAATGTAAACCTGGGTTGATGCGAATCAACTGCCACTTGTAGAACACGGGTGATGTTCATCTAGGGTAGAGGTCTTTCCTAACATGACTCATTATCTGTGGAGACCAGACATTTAGAAAAGGGAAAAGACTTCACTGATGATGTTTGCATGTATGACAAGAGAACAGACCAGAGAGTAACAGTAGGAGAGAATTCGGGGCTCACTGTGTGCATTAATTGAGAGGATGCAAACTACAACACAAACAAGTCAAAGCTGCTGAAGCACCATGTATAATGAGGACTGTGGGACAACATGTGCATCTGTAATTTCCACTGTTTTCAGACCATCCAGTCATGGCCATGTCAGATTTTCTTCCAAGCTGTTCTGCACCCTTTTTACTGAAAATTCTGCCTAAGGAAGTGCTGAAAACCAGGGACCTGCTATCCATGACAGCCTCAGGAACCACGCTGCAGAGACAGGACATTCATGACTACTCCTTAATGATACAGGAGACTCCCAGTTCCTCAGTGATTACTCACAAATCCATAATGATTATTCATTTTGTTCAGGACAATAGGACAACCAGTTCCAAAGCAGAGATAGTTATGGCCTTAATGTTTAACAAATAAACATGCAAAAAAAAAAAAAAGCTTTTTCTTTAGCTGTGCCTGCATCAGAGAAAAAAAAAAAAATAGGCTCATTGCAGGGAGTTTCCAAACATAGCTGTTGCTTTCTTCTCACTACTGAACCACATCATTTACACACAGAGTGGCTGTCTATCATGTCTATTTGTGCCTGAATATTATGCTGCTAACTGCAGGGGAAGGGAATGACCCACTCTCCTAAAGCCCAGGTGAGATTTCAGCCATCCAAGAATGAGTGTGAAATTGATGCTGGGTTTTATCTACAGCTGAAGGATCATTCATAGGTGCCTCCTCCCACCCCTACCTGTTCTTCATGCTACAATAAGTGCTCCCTTCTCCAACCACTCAAAAAGGAGTCTTTATTTAGTCCCATCACCTCCCTGCCAGGTGACAGGAGGTACATCAGAAGGTACTTCCAAGGACGGCCAAGTGGTGCTGTGACACCAGTCTCTTGTGCAGTTGGCAGGGATTCAGTATCCAGAGTCTAATCCAGGACACATGAAGTTAAGCCTCCACTGCTTTCTGCTCACCATCCATTGGACTCAGCTACCTTGAAAGAGCAATTTAGACAAGCTACATTAGGTCCTACTTCCTTCACATTCACTGTGCAGGGAACAAATAGCAAAAAACCTCCTTGAGATTCATTTTTCCTACCCCTTAAAGGAAATAGCTGACATGTTAAAAAAGTGAAAGGCTTTTTCAGAATTACAGACAACCCTCTGGACAGGAGTAAACTTCGGTGAGAGAGGACCACCCCTTTCTCCTGGAGCAGGGCATCCCAACCTTCACCCACTCTTGACTTTAGGCAAGAGGAAAATGAATTTCAGTCAAGCAGACATCTCCTGAAGTAGATGTCATGCCGCATAGGAATAGACAGGAGGCTAAGTGGTGCTCTAGGATTTAGGGGAAATATTGGTTAAATATCTAGCCATTGTTACCTCTGTTTTACTGTCTGAAGTACAGTGAAGGGCAGTCACAAATCCTTTACACATGACCTAGGTGTAGCTGGATGAAGTAGGAGGGGTTTTGTGCATTGCACATGCCAGAGGTTGCCTAAAGCCAGAAACACCTTTGGCAGAAGAACTGCAGCCCACCCATTGGCAGTGGCAACCATCATCAAACACATAAATCCAACTTGGAACTACCAAGGTGCCTACTGTGTGCACAGGTACCCTTTGAACTCCTCAAGCAGCCTAGGGGTGACCTTCTCTTAGTCTTGTAGAGGTAAGAGTAATTTGGGGGGGGGATGGGGAGAGGAATTTCACAGGAGAAACTTGGCATGGAGCAAGAGTCAGGTTTTCTCATGCTTGTCCTTTCTGGCCTCATACAAGATCTTCATCTTCCCTCTGATCTTCTGAGACAGGAAACAAGACATGATTTTTAAGAGTAATTGCCTACAGAAGATATTAATTCTATTTTTATCCCTCCCTGTAACAAAAGCTTTCCAATAAAGTCCTCATCAGTCATCAGCATTACACACTAAATATGTTTAAATAACACAGTTACTGTATTACCCTTTTTACTCGCTGCTTGCTACTGATGTTTGGCCCAATAAATAAATGCCATATCTCTATTTCCAGCTCTACTGTGTTTATACACTCTCAGGACACCTCCCAAAGATAATTTCCCAAGACAGAAAGCGTCTCTGTTGTGAATGTGACTGTCCTAACCTGGAAAACAAGAAAGCAGCACACGTTCACCTCATAAATCAATTGAAAATGCACACTGTACAAAACAAGAGATTATGGGTCAGTTTAGGTGGAACTTCAGATTCCATTTGTACAGAAAAGATTAAGCATAGAGAATGTATTAAGGCACCTGGGTGCGTAGTCCCTGATAAAGATGGGATTAGTAAATATTCTGAGCGTAGAGATCCATCAAATATAAGATATAAAACCATGCTAAACCACTCCCAGACACAGCAAACCCCCAGGGAGCAGAAAGATCTGTCATGAAGTACTGGGCTGGACTTAAGCTGACTATCACCCTTCATTAATGTTGTGTGTCCCTGCACCTCCCCCTTCCCTCCCCATAAAATAAAGAAAAAAATTCCAACCTGCTGCAACCAGAGATTACGGGGAAAGAAATGAATGGTAAAAGCTCCTCAGATCACCCCTCATCCTGCATCATCATTACTGACTTTACTAGACAGAGGGTATTAGAGGGACATACGTACCGTATCTTACCCAGATGACTTGGTGGTCACAAGGCTGGCAGCATGGCCTCACATGCTGTAGGCTCCCATGACACACAGGGTAAAATAGGCCAGTGTGGGCAGAGAGGGGTTACACAGCTCTGGGAGCAGAGGTGCACCATAAAATAGCCCAGGATTCACAAATGGAGAGACTAAAAGTCAACCCTTCTGCATCAGCAAATGGACATAATTGCAGTGATGTGGCCATAGCTGTGGGGTTTGTACCCTCTGAGGCCCAACAGAGAAGTTCCTTGCCCATGATGAAGATGAATCATGGAAAAAATCCTTGGATACAGAGCCAGGCATGATTAAAAATGTCTCTAATCCTCCCACTCTAATTCCCTTAGTTTCCCAAGATAAATGATAGCATCTGGGTATTTACATACTTCATGCAGACTGACAAGAAAACAAAGACCCATCTTACCACCCAAGATCATAAGATTTCTCCTTCAGGGTATATCTTGAAAAATGATGGATAATTACAATTTAGCTGAAAGATCATACCTTGAAATAACTTTTCTGAGAACTACCTTTTTTACATGCAACCTCTCTGGCCTTCCAGGCACCTCCCACCCATTACAATCTCATCACCAGAAGCAAGATACCTCTTGTCCAACGAACGCCAAATGGAGACATACCTTGCCAAAGCACATAAAAAACAGGTTGATACAGCTCCGCAAAGTGTCATTATGATAGAAATACCAAAAGTCATGGCTGACAGTCATGCTCAACCAAAATGCTTTTGTGGAAATTATTTGGGTGAAAATTAAACGACCCTTAGTCACCAAAACTGACAAACTGGAAGAGCTGGTAAAGGCCCAGAAGTATCCAGCTGACCACAAGAGATGTGCACTCGCAGCACTCCATTTCTGGCTCAAGGGATACAACCAGCTTTAAAAGGTAAAACCTGGAGGAGAAATTCATAATTACTTCTGACAGTCAATATCATGGACTCATGAACATGGATATTTTTCCAGTTGAGTGGTTTCCTAACAACTGTTATTTCTCCTTCCCAGCTTAGATGTCAGAGATCTTTTTCAGATTTTTTTTCCTTGGTTAGGACAACAGATTTACCTCCTAAAACAACGTGTCCTCGTGGTGGCCACTGAGATCATGACAGGGTAAGAAACTTCATGTTCCCATACATCACTCCAGAAGCTCTACACTAAGAATAACATTTGAACTAACTCTTTAGTTGAATCCATGTTCCTGGAAATTATATTTATGAAAAACAACAAAAATATTTTCATAGCCCAAGATCTTCCAAGGTAACCAAGCAGCTGATAAAAAAAATACTGACTATAGTGTAGGGTAAATTTTAGATTTACTGGCGCTTGGACTTTTCATAAACAAACACCACTGAGAAACAGCAATCTGATCCATGCTTAGTTGTCACTGGACTTTTTCTCTACAAGTTGCCTGAATGCCAACTGACTTTTACTGGCAGACTTTGGACTGACAGCTCCTTCCTTTAAAACATGTTCTTATCATTTTCATCGCTAATACTTTTTCCTGCTTAACTACCCAAGCCATCTTCTATCCAGCCCCTTCCAGTCTGTGGTTACCAACAAGTCCCTGCAGTGGCTCATTCCCTCAAGGGTGCTGGAGACATCATCCAACATGTTGCTAAATCTGTCACCCTTCATACAAGTCAGATGTTGTCCAGTGGTCACCTGCCATGGACGCACAACCACTTTTCCACAGATCTCTAGCCCCCATAAGCCCTTGACCAGCAACACGGGATGCACATTTCAGCATCTTTTTGATTTACCTGTTATACTGCTTGGGTTTTTTTAATGGGGAAAAAAAAAAAAGTATTTTTTTTTCCCCTATAGATCAAATTGAGAAAATCTCATGTGGGCAATATTCCTGGTACCCTACTTGATTATATAAAAAAACAAACAAACAAACAAACAAACAAAAACAACAAACCAACCAAACAAACAAAAACCACAAACAAAACCACAAAAAAAAAGAGTTAATGACAACTCTTATAATGTACCAGCAATTATTAAACATATTAAACCAATGAAATCCATGAAAACACACCATATTTCATTACAATCAATTTCCTCAAAAAATACGGACAAGTTCTGCAGTAAACTTACCAGCTAGAGTAGAAATTTTATTTGATAAACTTATCAGATGCACAAATTTTATGCAGTTGCCTAATCAAGTCCACAGGGTCCAGAGTAGGTGATCTCTGAAAATCCCTTCTAACCCAAAGCATTCTGTGATTGTGTGACTCCCCAGCCAAATACCCTGGAGTTAGAGGACTGTATCCGTCACTCTAGAAAACAATGTTATGTTAGAAAAGATTTTTCAGAGCCTGTGCTATAGAGAAACTTAGGGACTATTTCAGTAATTATCAGATTTGGAAAGTGTTATGAACAAGATTCTAGAGTTAAACAGCATCATTTTCAAACTGACAGAACTGATTATCTGCCAATGCCTGTTAAATGAACAGCTTTCACTGTATGAATAGCAATAGAAAAAGGAAAAATATTCAAATTTTACACTTTTTTCAAGAAAAAAATATTATTTTGTTCAGTAGTTTATTCCACATTTCCATGGGAAAATAGAAGTGGTAATTGTGAGAATACTGTAGCCTGAAATTTAGTTTGGAATTCAAAAAGTTCCTATTTAGGACTTCAAGAAGTTATCAGCAATGGGGATTTTTTTCAAAAGCACAATATCAAGGCTATGAACCAGAAGAAGAGCGCATTGGCATTACAGATGGCATCAAAGCTGTGGATGACATGGGAGAAAATGGAGAAGCTTGAGATTTCTGTTGCCTCATCTCTTCAGAAGCGATTATGATAATGTACTTTAAGGAGGCTATCAAAGTTAGTAGCAATAGGAGAGAGACCTGTGCCTGGCAGAGACAACGTACAAAGGATGCAGAGCCAGATGAAGCTGTTCAGACATGAGGTTTCTAAGTAGTCACTAATTAAATTGTTTTGGTGTATGCTCATCTGCCCAAGGGATCTTCAGCACTTTGCAGGAGGAGGTTTGGCAAAAGCCATACAGCAGAAACTTGAGATTTGTTGGTGTTGTATGTCTCCGAGAACGTGTGTTCTGCAAATTCATTTTGGCTGCTCATCTAGGGCCCCGTGCACTGAGCTGTACCTCAGTGTTATGCCAGGTTCAAGTCCTGAATCCCTTCTACATACAGCTCATGGGGACTGAAGAGGGGCCACAGGTAGTACTGGAACACAAGGATGCAGCACTGGAGCCAGGAGCTGCTCCTGTGCCCTTTCCCTGCTTCCTCCACCAGCTCTTTGAGGGGCTTTTATTTCTACCAGCAGTTTACCCTGAGGGGATTCCAGGCATCACAGTTACTCAGAAAATAAGAGAAAACTGAAGAATTTCACGATTATTGAGCAGGAGGGAAACAGTCGATAAATCAGGGGTTCTCTGGCAGGAGCAGTGTAGGAAGTAAGAGAGGAGAGGGCTGGGAGCTCAGTGCACGCACTGGCGGGGCCTGGCTAGGTCGTTTATTTTTATGTCTAAATATTCGGCATGCTCTGGAAGGAATATTGCTGTTTTCACTTCTGGAATAGTACTGTGACTTGTATCAAATGTAATTTGTTTCAACATTTTTGCTAAACCAAAACATACCGGTCTGTTTATCTTGGAGAGGTTGGGAGCAAGTGGCAAGGATTGGCTAAAGGCTCTTTTTCTTCCCTCGGTAGATTTGGGGCAAGTGTTTAACAGATTCAGACCTGCTGTCAGACCAGCATCCACTCAAGTTTGCTGCCAGGAATGAACTCCTTAAATAATGCAGGTCTCCTTTCAGGCTTAAAGATGACCACAAATTTTCAGCAAGAGGATCTTCCTGTGCATTTCGGAAGGCACTGCAGATTTGAAGGAGCAAAAGAAGCCCTCTTGGTCTGGTAAATAATACCTCGATGCAGAAGCCATGAACTGCTGACTGCATCTGCACCATGCAATATGGCAAGTGCTGGGGCAGTTGTACTTGCACCAGTTATGCTGCAGCTCAAACTAACTGAGCTTGGAGTTGGGATTAATTTTTCACTCACTAGCAAAAAGATTTTGAGAAATTATTTTGCCAGAAAGTAAGAACTTCTGGCACCTGACCCTCAGAAGAGGTTAATGTTAGAAAATTCCTGGGATCTAAGAGCCATTATAGAGGTTCTTCAGATGGAAGGAAGCAAAAATGGATTAAATGTATTATTTATGGTAAAGGCAGGGCTTTATAGTAAAACAGGAGCAGCCCAGTGCTGGGCAGTTGACAGTACGGATTAACCAGTTATATAAGCAATGAAATACCACAGCAGATATCCTGGGGTGACTCTGTACTTTCATTCTGAGAATTAACTTCTGTTCGCTGGTAATTGGTTTTCCCCTCTTCATTTCTGCATGCTTCTGTAAAGGTCTCCAATGCCTTATGCCTCCCTTAGGCATTTTTACTTCTGAAAACAAATACTATAACAAGCAAATCAGAAGCTAAATATTTCCCATTCTTTTCACCCAGAGAAAAATACATAATAAAATGCAAAAGTGCTAGAGAATAAAGACCAGCAATGAGGTCTTTAATTAAGGTAATTTTTAATGAGAAGCTTGCATTCAATGCTCAAACATGGGCTTCTGGAGTCAGAAATACATTTTCTTTATATATCACTCAGTGGAGGAGATCCCAGTCTCCTGAGCTTCCCTTTCAGCACAACATTCATCTGTGGGGAGCTCTGCTCTGCTTCCCAGACCTTTGCCTCAGAGACTCCTGTGCTTTCCTTTTTCTTGAAGATCAGCCCAAGAAGGGCAGAAAACTTCAAGGCAGGGGACATTGATTGGTTTTGTTTCTCCATGCCAGGACAGAATGTGTTTTTCCTAATTTTCTAATGAAAATCCAATGTCTATGATCATCATAACAACTCAATTAGGCTGAGGAAAAAAAAAAAAAAAGTGCTGAAATATGAAGCAGAGACACTCCTGCTTTGGCCATCCCCTGCTGTGCTGCCTCCTGACAGTCATCAGTCCCCTGAAACTGAACCACAGCTTGAATGAGCCTCCCTGTCACTCTGAGCTACCATATGCTTTGTCTCTGTGACAACATTTGTTTTCTTTTACAGCTATTTTCATCTTCTGTTAAACATTCCTCTGAGATGAGACCTTTTACCTTTATCCCCAGCCAAAACCCATCACTGGCTCCCTGGGTGGTATGTGTCTGCTTCTCTCCTGGATCCAAGCAACTGCAGCTGCATCACTGTGATGTTGCATCAGCTCTCCCTCTCTCTCTTTCTCCCCTCCAAGTCAGAGTTTTCTAGGGAAGCAATGACTTTCTTCTTCCAAACCTTTACCAGTAAAGCACACAAGTGTTCACCAGATCAAAAACTAGTGCTGGCTTACCTGTGCAAAGCCAGCTGTTACTTGAGGAAGGGTAAAATGAGAATGAGCTTCTAACCCACCTCTGAACCTACTCAGAGTAAGAATATCCAACCCATCTGGATATTCTGTCTGGCCTAAATCTGGATCCTTGAAGGGAGACATTTTTGATCAAACACAGCCTGAAGAAGAAATACCACCCACAGTCTGGCATTTCCTTCAGTGAGATGGGACAGACTTCTCCAAACCCAGATATTTCAGCCCACCAGCTGCCAGCAGTCATTTGCTGTCAGCATCAAGAAAACCAACCTAGACATAGCTGCAACCCAGGTACAGCTGCCACAGGCACTAGCAGACTTCTCCAGAAACCGTTGCTTACTCAACACCAGTATCCCATGTCATTATTGCTTCTAATCCATCACACATCCTCCCTTGCCTGCTGCAGCACTGGAGAAACCAGGAGCACAAATATCCTGCCCCATCACCGATCAGTGTTCTGTGATGTGATCCACAGCTCATCCCTGTGAACACAAAGGAGCAGGAGCGCCATGACCAGCTGGAAAGCCCCCGTGACCTCACCAGAGCCGGCTGAGTCCCTGACACGGCTGCTCCCAGGGCTGTCACAGGGAGCCACCCATGGTCATTGGCAGGAGCTCCCCATCAGCTCACAGAGAGAGCGTTGCCACCTGCATGGGCCGGGGGCTCACAGGGCAGATGGCTGCATTGATGGCCACGGCTGATGTATGTTTGTGCATCTGCATTTCTATCATACTCAGCCTCGCAGCTGGTTGGGTGTGGGTGCCCAGAGCTGTGGCAGCCTGATCCATTAATGTCTCTTTTCCACCCTAACCCTGAATCTAGCTTTCTTTCACAGCTCCAGACGTCTGAGCTGGGTCCACAGCAACCACTGTCCACAGCTCCATTGAAAGCTGCAGCTGAGCTGGGCCCACAAGTGCAGCTTAATGTGCCGCGCTGTTTCCACACCCGAACTGCAATCCCTACTAGCGCTGTGCTGCAGGGATTTACCACCTGGGGTCAGCACCAGCTGCCAGAATCGACGAGATCTCTGGATCCTGCTTCCTAAGGCAGAGTGCTCTGAAAGAAACAGAAATGGGAAGGCAAAAGCCCCGCTGTACCTGGGTGGATGTAAGGGAGGATATACCACGTCTCTTCAAAACGCCTTTTTATCCTGTTCCATCTCTGGCAGATGCCTGCCCTAGACTCCACTAGTGCCGGTTGGGCGTAGAAGGTGCAGTGCTATGGAAGGCACTGGGCACAAAGCAGGTAACACTGCTGGTGGAATCACAGTGTTAGTGCTCAAAATAACATTGCTGCTAATGGGCTGAAGCCAAGGGAGCTTCCAGAACCGTGGTGGAGGACCCCAGAGACACTTCTCCAAGCACAATGAGGCTCTACTGGCCAGAAATTACTCTTAAGACATTTTTTAATTTGTACTGGTTCACATTGAAAAGCCATTTAACTTCACAAAAAATAAAAGGAAGTGGTGGTCAGTAGATTAGAAAGTAAATCTCATGATTTAATGCCTGTTGGTTTATGTATGGACCACATTTCTTGTGGCTGTTACGGCATCACACCAGGGAGAGAAAGAGCACCAAGGTAGTGCAGCCGATAGCTGCAGGAGACCTACACAGCCACCCAGAGAGGCAAACAGTCCCCCCCGTTCCCAGATGCAGGAAATCCACATTCCCCTTTCACATCTTTTCAGATCATTTAAGAAGAAATCACCTACAGCAGCCACAGCCTCTTGCCAAAGTTCTCTACTATTTGATACCTCACTGACTCAGCTCGAGCACCTCTTCAAGTTTAAAGATTTATTAAGATTTATTTCTCCTTTTTCCTCCCAAGAAAAAAGGAATTCGCCCCCCCCCCCTCCCCATCCTCATTTACACTTCTTTCCTGTAAGGGCAAGACAAACTGAGGCTGTAGGGAAACTTCTCCGTGCCCTAGCCCAGACCTGTGAGCAGGGGAAAGCACGGCCACTTTCACTGCATCTTTTAGACATGGCCTTCTCAAATTGCCTCCAACTGGGGTGTGAATTCAGTTTGGACACAGCTGACTTAAATCTTTAGGGATCCCTGTAGCCAGAAAAGGAGATTGTCTGCCCAAGAAGTAACCAACTGCCTGGAGACCATGACTCTTCTTCTTACCTATGACAGTTTGCAATCCAGATGATGGAAACTTCCCCTGGCAGAACAAGATGCAGTGATGTGGGCGTGAGGCACCTCCTTCCCTCCCACTCAGGCATCACACAAAGTGTCACAGAAATGGGGACAGGGATTATCAGCTCCTGCGGCCTGCTCCCTGACCAGAACAGAAGCAGTAGAACTCCAAACCAGACTGGAGTTTCAGGGGGTGGAAGGGAAGAGACATGACTTAAAGCCACAGATGAGCTGCCCCACACCCTCAGAAGAGCAAATGGGGACAAGAAGACCTTTCATTTTGCCAGAGGGTGTTTTTGGCCTTGGTTTTCTCACAAAACCAAGCAAATCCAAATAACCTTTGTACCCACAGGAATCAGAGGGCAGCATACCCCACCTCTGCCCAGTGCTTACAAATTACAGGTCCATTGCTCCCACCTCTGGCTGCAAGCACATGTTGTAAACTAAAGTTTAGAAGCAAAGGGAACAAAATCAGGTTGGATTTTCTTTTTATGAGGAGACAGAAGAAATCCACTGACTCCATGTTTTAACAGATAAAGGAAATGTTTTAGAAAGTAATTTACCTGTAATCTTTAGTTTGATGAGAAAGGAAATTACTTTAACTAGCTTTGATGCTTTAAGTACATGTCATTGCACAACAATTCATAGTTATACTTGAATGTGCATTAACTACCAAGTTCCATTTTACACCCACAAATACATTCAATGGCTTGGAGAAAAAAGGAAGAAAAAGCAATATAAACAAGGTATGTCAGAAAGTGGTATAAAATAAGATTTATTTGCAAATCATCTTGACAATAAGGAAACAAGTATCTCCGAGCTGTGCATTTTGGAGGTTAAGTATCTTTTCCTTCACCTTCTGAGATTTCCATTTGCATGCAATATAGGGTAGCCCTAGGACTAAAAATATCAATTTTGAAGTGTTTTTTTGCCTTGCTGTGCTAAGCAATTCCTTCCACAGGCACACTATACAGAGTCAACGTCTCTGTAACGAGAAGCTGTCACAGGAAATCCACAATGAAACAACCAAGCTTAGAAAGAAAACTGTCGCACAAGAGCTGTTTTGCTTTTATTTAACATATTGTTAAGCGCTTCAAGAGTCCCACAAGTGCCTGGTGCTTTATCTAAAAAAAGAAACAACAACAAGAAAAAAAAAAAAAAAGAAAATAAACACCCACCCCAAACAAACCAAAAACACCAATAAAAGAAATGCAAAACAAAACCCAGGAAACCCCAGAATGGCACAAACGCCAACATATACCCCGTAACCGCAGTTATACCAAAACCTGACTTTTCTGATACACGAATGCACAGTACAGCTGGCTATGACCCAAGATCCCTCTCTTGAAAGCTAAACAGCTGCGTCCCATGGAAAAAAAGCTCAAATGAAAATTAACTTTCATATATATGTGTACATAAACTCAGGATAAAAGGAATATGAATTGAGAACTGATTCACCTTAGCACCTGATTGTGGGAGGGTAACCTCTAAATTGTGGTTAGAGTCACAGCAGCTGAAGACAGCAGCAGCAGTATCTTCAGCACATTTCTTCCATTTATTCCCACCCTTCTCCCCAGCCTCACTCACTCTCTTTCAAAAAGCCAGGAAACTTCAACTCTGAAGTCATCTTTTGAGTTAGATGAGATAGGAAGTGTATTCTGAAAACTCTGTATGATTAAGTTCTGAGCAGACTACATTAGTCATATACTGGTTTAGAAGAAGTCCAAAGGAAACAAAGGAATAACTACTCAGGAGATAATGAATCTGAACTAGATCTATTTTCAATGCAGTTCTAAAAAAGATTTCTTTTCATAAGAAGGAAGGACTTTTTTTCTCTTTATGAAGCTTAAAATAATCCAAATATTTGACACTGGAAAAATAGTATTTTTCCCCTCACCCATAAAAATAATAATGCAAAAGAAAGTTGTCTAGATATCAGTCACCATTTCAAATAAGGCATTAATGAATGCATTTGATCTTTCAAATGTAAATAAACAAGTTTTTTATATATATAAGGCAAAAATATTAGAATAACTGATATGGGTAACAACTATTATAATGAAATGGTTGTCACCAATACAAGTATTTAGGCAACAACAACTGGAAAGAGTAATAATGAGTCTTAGAGACATTATCTTATTTGGTCTACTTCAGAAAGACTAAAACAAGATCAAACTGAAAGCTCTTCATCAGTCCACATGCTCTCCCACCATCTCCCTACCCCTTCTGGGGAAGCATTTTAATGGATTAAATATATATGATCATTTCATATCAACCATTATTGAAATAATCCGAGAGCCAGGCCCAGAACCTAGCACTCCCTTTAATCTGAACACCCTAGCTAACATCAGGCTGCCTCCTGAACAAGCTCAAAACTGAAAAAGGGATAAAGACTTCAGAACAAATCTTACTTTGAAAACATCACCCTTTTCAATCGCAACTCAGCTGTCTTCAGAAAACAGCAAGAATTTACAGCAGTTATGCTCTCCCATTAGACAGCTCCAAGTTCTAAGCCATGTGTACTCCTTTATTTGTGGTGTAGTCAAATGTAAATACCGTTTATTCACTTCTGATTTGGGCAACAAAGGTGCACTGCTACAGGTGCAGACTGCAGATGCCAACCAACATTTTGTACTGGCCACAAGATTTCATGAGTTTAACAGTATTTTTGCAGGGCAAAATTTGCCCTATCTCACTAAGATGCCAAACTTGGTGAATTTCCCAGGTAGGGATTTTCCAATTTGCTAAGGAAGTATCCTATTTGCTGAGAATGTGAATTAGCTCTGAGCACACCATCTTTAATGACAACACTTTAAAAAGACCCCATTCAGTCTTACACTTACACACCCAGATCTGAAACCTAGAAATGCCTAGGGGGTTTTAGCAGACGTCTCATAGAAGTGATCCAGTTTTCAAGCGTCACTAAAGGTTTTGGAAGAATAATGTTATATGAAATCTGTAATACACTTGCTAACATTTACAATCCGATGATCACTTGTAAGAAGTATTATTGCATTTTAAGCGTAAAAATATAGGAGGTTCTATAAAGAAAATTAAAATAGCATTAATCTAATATTGATAGTCATATAAAATAACTCACAATTATGTAAGTTTCCATATTTAATTACACATTTAAAAATAAGTTATAAAAATAATTAAGTTTCTTTAAAACCCCTAAAATGTTTTCTTTTAGGAGTTTTTACTCATATCTACTGATTGTCTAGCATCAGCAACAGCTTCTGGTACTCGAACAGTCATATCATCCATCGACTTCTTCAAGCAGATTTGGCAGCCTAAACGTGACCTGTAGAGAAATACGGTGTTGTCATTAGTTCGAGCCCATCTTACATCTACCAGCATTCAACCCCTGATGCCTCCAACATTCAGCCATCCCAAACACATTGTGACAGAGAAAGAGCCACTCCCGCGCACAGTCTTAAGACCAGTAGTGAACTGCAGGCATCAGTGCAAAGATATAGGTGGCAGTAATCGTGATTTACATTAGCAGAGTTCAGTGCTTTGGAAAGCTGTACACTTGAGTACTTGCCGAGGCAACATGTAATAAGAGTGCCCCTTCCATTTGCAAGGGGTCACTGACAGTTCAGTCAAGTGAAGGGCATGCCAAGGGTCATGTGGCATCTCTGAAGAGATTAAGGTAATGAATCTGAATGAAAGGGTCAGAAAAGGCACAGCCTAACACATCCAGGGTACAATGTTTTCAAACTAAGGAACTCAAGATGGGGTCATTAAGCCTTTTAGAAAAGCAAGAGTGAAAGATGAGAAGCATAAGATACTCATGGCACCTGAGGAGATGCAATCCTTCATTTTTCTACCTATAATTCAGCATGAAAAAATGTTGTATGTAAGCAATTAAAAGAAAAATATTTAATACCACAACAAAACTCTACAGACATCAAGGCACTTTTACTGCTGGGGTACGTTTAATGCGATGTCCATGCCTTGGTACTCTAAGTATAGAATACTTAAGGGATCAGCAAGGATGGGCAATATTTTGTAGCTTCAGTTGAAAAATTTAATCAATACAGGAATGTAGGCAGTGATATTACAAAAACGGTACCACATCAATACCTATACAGAATTCTTTCAAGGATGTAGTGAACAACTGTTGTTAAAACTCCCAATTCAGTACTACACCCCAAAATAATACTTCTATATATACATATGACGGTATACATCAACTTCAGTTTACTAGAATGTATGTATAAATACACATAAATACATATGTATGAATACACACAATACCAGAGGATTTATTCTCATGAATATGCATTATAATAGCTTTGGAAATGAAATCTAGCAGAGATGTGATTTCTAATATTTATATGTAGCATTGGTCATCAGGCTCAATTTTAAGTCAAGTGTCCGTTTTTCACTAGAGACCAATGCTAACTGCATCTGTACTCTGTAGTGAAGCAAGAGATTCACTTCAGGTGAAATAACACTGTCCTTGATTTTGAGCCTGCTACAGAGCAGTACTAAAAAAAACCCAACAAACAAACCAAAACCAAACCATCTAGGCAGCACTAAATAACACTATGAGAACTACCTTCTCCTACTCTAAATCTTGCACACTATTTATATTTTCATACATACTCAGCCAGATTCCCATAACCCTTAAAGCTGAAGAAGTTTGGAGACCCAAAAAGATGATTTAGACCACCCCTGCATGAAAGCTGTTCCTGCTTTAAGCACTTCTATAGTCCTTTGCTTTATTTCCTCTCATTTTACTACTTAAGAACAATAACAATAAAAAAAACAAACCCAAACCAACAAACCAGGAAGCCAGAGTTGCACAAGTATAAAGTTATGGTGAATCCTTATTTTGTCATGTAATGGTATTTTCTGGCTCTCCTACCTGTTCTTAACTAATATTGCCAATGTTCCATTTACCTTTGAGTTCGGGTTTTTTTTGTTTGTTTTGTTTTTATTGTTGGTTTGGGTTTGTTTTTTGTTTGTTTTGTTTTTTTTTTTTACACCAAACCTTAAGCTGATATTCCTGTATTCCTGGAAAGACACTAGCTAGCTGACAGACTATTTCAAGTACACAAAGCTACCACTTTTCTACCCTCCTATCCATATGCATTCATCTATTAACACCAAATTTTGTTTTGGCATAAGATACTTGTGCATGCCTTCACTGATAGTTTTGGATTTTACCACACTAACACAGCACTATACACAAACCTTATTCTTTATTCTCTATTCCCAAGTCTTTCACAAATACACTCACTACATAAACCTAGCACTGATCTCTTCTAAATCACACTGTTGATCACAACAAACAGCTCTGGATTTCTACTGTTATTCAGTTCTTTGGTAAAAAACCCTTCCTTTAAATCTTTAATTAAAGGGTAGCTAAAGAAAAATGTTTTTTTTTAATTAGATGTGTGCTTGATCCTGCTCTGGCAGGGGGGTTGGACTTGAAGATCTCCAAGGTCCCTTCCAACCCCTGACACCCTGTGATAGATCACTGACCTCCAGAGCTATTTGAAAATTGATTTAGCCCAGAACTTAAAAGTTACTCTTAGGAGGACTGTGGTAGACTGTAAGAGTGAGGTAAATTCACAGTTAGTAGGCTTATTATTTTTTTTCAAAACTGAAATTTTTGTTGTTGTTTTGTTTGGTTTCCCTTTTTTTTTTTGGTCTGTTTTTTTTTTTTTTTTGCATGGGGGGAAACAGGAAAAAGGACAAGACAAAAGAAGGTGAAACAAGCTTCTCACAGCTTGACTTCCGAAAGGATGTGAAAGCAAAGTAAAGTTAAGATTTGGCTGAAGTGAGAAAAAGTGTACTCTTATGTAGAAGCAATTAGTATAGGATTCCCATTACTGGTGCAAGGAGAAAAATTAGTTAATTCAGAGTACTTATTTGCAGAGACATAAAAAAAACCCCTGTGCTCTACAGGCCAGGTACAAAGTCCTCTGACATCACTGGAAAGACTCACAAAAAAAAAAAAAAATCAACATGGAGTTCCATTGAAGCATGAAGGAACAGGCTTACAAAACCTTCTAAGGCAGAGCTCCCTTCTACTGTTCATGGGGCTATGTTCTAGGATGCAGGCCATGTGTTCACCAGCAAGTACTGCAGCCCACTAGGAATGTGTCTGTGACGAGGATGTGACACTCTAATTACAAGGTGTGTGATGGTGTAGAACAGTGTCACTTTAGACTAGCACTAGTCTAATCCTATGCACTGAAATGCCCACTAGCAGTTAGAGCACACTTCAGGATTAGTTTCAGCCAAAAGGGAGTCTGGCTTGTGTGCACCAAAAGCACCCTGACATGAGTTAATGTGTGACAAGTGGGGACACTCATGTGCAACACTGTTTATCCTAGAGAAGGCTTGGGGGAGGATCTTATCAATGTACATAAATAACACAGATGTTGGGGAGACTCCCTGTTTGGAGATATTCAAAAGCTGTCTGGACATGGTCCTGGACATTGGCTCTAGGTGGCCGTGCTTGAGCTGGCAGATGGACCAGATGACCTCAAGAGGTCCCCTCCAACCTCTACCCTTCTGTGATTCTGTGAAAAGATCTGACCCAAACTAAAATACTAACATAACACATTCATGAAATACATTAACTAGCTAAACACTAACAGAGACAGCAAACAGAAGGGAAACAAGAAAATTCACACATATGATAGCAGCAGCAAAGGTTTTGTTGAAGGAACTGGGATTTTGATCTGACACATGCATTAAACACCTCCAAGGAGCAAGTACTGGCAACTGCCACTCCTCATAACCAATACAGGCATCTTTTTAACTAGGTCAGAACAACAAAAATTAAACTTGGCAGTCTCGTTTGTGTAACAAAATCCAGCTATTCGTTAAAAGCTGATTAAAGCATTCTAAGAATAATGGACGGCCCCTCTGCAAACCCTTCCTTCCATTCTTTGATGTACTTACGTTTCTGTGAGGCCATATGCCAGGTCCAGCATATCCATCTCTTCATCAGTAATTGCATCTAGTTTCTCAAATATATGGTCTTCAAAGATTAAATGACAAGTTGAACAGGCTAGTGTTCCTTCACATGCACCTGAAGGGGGGGTGGGAGAGAATCAAGATAACAGAAAATCTAAGTTTCAAATTACAGCAGAACTTCATAAGAAATCCTCCACATACAAGTACTCATATATAAGTATCTCTGTTGATGAGTAAAATCTATCTTTCATGTATTCCCACATTCATATACCTATTCTGCATTCAACTGCCAGTAGTATTTCTAAGTAGTTAAATTACTTGGCTAATTCACTTTCTACCATTTAAAGAAAAAAAAATCTACTATAGCAATGCAACAGCAGACAACACTGTCACTCAACACTAATTCATTTATTTCCCAAGGTTGATGCTTCTATCCCTCTCTTCCCCATGGTTTTGAGAAGGTTTCCTCAGGAAGTTCAACAGAAGACACCTGTTGCACAAAAATTTCCTCAGTACAAGAAGGAGGGCATACATGGTATTTCTTCTCACTTAGCAGCACACTACTTAAAGTTACTTAGGCTGGAGAGAGATGTTTTCTCCGTCTTAAAATGTATTACTAGGCAATCCAGCCTGAGACAAGGACCTACTAATTTTCTAAGTTGAACAGAACATGTATCAACTACACTGACCTGCTAGAGCAATTAGGTCATCACAGGACAGTAAAAGTTCAAATACTAACAAATCTGTTCCTGCTACTGTATAGGACCAGCACCAAGTTCTCCACTTTGTTGAAAAAGAAACATGCAACTTGAAGAGGAGAAGGCTGAACTCCTCCTACTTGCGTGGAGATTGATAAGAGAGAAGCGGGTAATACATTAGCCAAGTTTCATTTATTTACTTATTTCCATGGAAAGGAGAACCAAGAGTACTGTGATCACATCACCTTTGTACTCATATGGAAACAAAGAGAAGCAAGGCTGCACGTATAACCACTGCTATGAAAAGAAACTGTGGGATTCATCATCAGACCACAACCTTCTGGGGAAGGTGACCAGAGCAAAAAAAAAAACAAACCCCCGATGAGGGTCTTGGAACCAGCACTAGACATAGAAATGGCAAACTACAG
>JANHFX010020350.1:0-31274 GCA_027560015.1 Chloroceryle amazona
GGGAGCGAGCCCAGACAGGGAGCTGCGTGCAGGTAAACGGCGCTTCCCTGCAACTCCGCGTTTTGCGTGGGTTTCTGGATTAGCGTTTACAAAGTCATGATCGCTTGGGTTGCGCGTTTGGAAACTGATGGTGCGTAGTTATTCAAAGTTCTCACCAGAGGGAAAAGGAGTCAGTACTTTCCTGCGGGGGCTGCAGGACGTACCGGTATTTCTTCAGTGCCTCTAGTATCAGTGCCAGGTCGCTGCTGCTGATGCCCTGGAAAAAACGTAGCCTGCTGAGTGCTCACACTTTATGTCTTTCCTACTGCACATGGGCTCTTTTCCTCCCATTTTTCAGGGACCTCCGTCAGCCTCCTGTCTTCCCTCGGAGCTGTTCTTACGGATCTGTGTTATTGCGGCCCCTGGGATGCAGCACGTGGGGCTCTCGGTTTGCAGCTGGGTGCTGACTTTGTGTCAGGTGCATGGATTTAAGGGAAGATTTTCTGTCCTCCTTTCACCTCCATGACTAGTGCTGGGCTCAGTCCTCCCCTAGCACCCCCATAACAGGGTTGTTCTTTATTTTTCCTGAGAGCTGCCAGAGGAACCGGGAGATAGAGCAGGTGCACATTCCCTGAGTTACTCAAAATAGAGAAAAAACTCTGAGCAAGTTTGAGTGTTTCTCACAACCTTTGTAATCTCAGTGACTGTGTATTCCTCATGCCTCTGCTTTCCTCTTTCAGGATGCTTCATGTTCCATCTGTCCTCTCCCCCTCTTTCCATCATTCCCATGGTTTTTTTCCACTCAGCTTCCAGGGCTATCTCCCACCCCAGATCAAAGTGCCATGTGCAAGATCTTGACTAATTATTGCATCTGTTGGCCAAGCTGACAAAACTGTAGTGCGGCGGCTGCGTCTGTTTATACCTCCGTTTGAAATGCAATACCTGCAGGAGGGACGCACGTGGCCTCTGGCACCTGGTTAGCCAAGTCATGGGCTTTGCCCACTGCTGGAGTGGTTTTATAGCTGTGAGAAGGAGCGTGGTGGCAGCAGTTAATGCTGCCTGCACTGACAGTATCCGCCACCCCACAGGCAGCCACCTCGCATGGAAATCAGGGCAGCCTAAATAATTGATTTCCAAGGCGGAAGAAGGCATGTCATAGCGGGAGGGGATGGGGTGGTGTGGAGTAAGCATGCGGTGGCAGGGGAGGTGGAAGCCCTGGCATCTTCCAGCCCTGGCAGTGGGGATGAGCTGAAGCAGAGAGGGATGGTCAGTGACACAGGGGAGTTAGGAGGGTTGATGAAAAATCAGCAGTGATTGCAATAAACATGTCGCCCTGTACTGATGTGTACCGTGGCAATGGTTGGGCCCCCCTTGTGTGAGATGCTGAACAAACACGTAGTCAGAAGTCAATAAATGGTGTTTGTTCTTCCCTACTTCATAAAGAAGTATAATGAATGATAATTGCCTTTTTACTCTAGTTATAAAAACAGATATCAAAGTTCCTTTATTTAAACACTTCTTTATAAATAACCTCGGGAAACTGTATCTTAAGTGCTGTTGATACCATACGTTATTAAGAATTGAGCATGATGGTTTAGGAGGGCAAAGGAACTTCTTTACCTCCAATAAAATCTGGTCAGAAGTTCATTAAAATAAATGAGAACTTTGTTGGTGTCGGTAGCACCCGGCCAGTCCCATAGTGTGCTAGCTATTTTTTATTTATTTGTCAGGCAAAGATTTTAAGCACAGGCACAATGAAGTAATTCAAGAAGCGGCATGCGTTGCTGGCTAATGATCTAATAGGTTGAAAATGCTTTATCTCCCTAGTCGTTAATTTTAAGTTTTATGTTATAGGGGAAAGTAACAACAAGAAGAAAAATGTTACTATTCATCTCCTTTGCAGTTTTTAACTCCGAGTTTTATATTATTTCTTTTGCTAGGTTTTTTGGCAAAGTTGTTTCTTGTTTCAGGAAAAAAATGCTTTGCTTGGGGGGAAAAATGGGCCACGGTTTAGCTCTTTTACTGAGTTCATTGTAAGTGTTGTAAAACCCCTTTACCAGTAATTAATTCCATAAGCAATGAATTTAGCTCTGCTCAGTTTCTTGGCTGTCTGAATATAGAAATGAATTAAAGAAAAAAATCCCAAAGAGGGTATGAAGAAGCACAGCTTGGAAGATCAGGTATAAAGAGCCTCATTCATTTTGGTTTATCAGTAGTACAGGGATATGCCCTTACTCTATGAATCATCTCCCGACATCTGTTTGCAGTGCTGTTTTCTTAGCAACTGCAGCTCTGTTCTAGATCCGGACTCTCAATGGCCGGGTTTGTACAGAGAGATTCAAAGAGATGATCCAAACTCTTCCTAGTGAAGCTGTGTCTTTCAGCCCATTTATCCAATTTCCTTTCTTCCCCGGGGCACAATAAATACCGGTTTTAAAAGTCTACCAGCTGAGATGCTTTTTCTGCCTATGTTCAGAGAGATGCGTATCTGTTGCTTACCACAACTGAAGTGTTTCCCCTTCGTGCTCTGGCAGCCCAGGACAGCACCTAGCAGGTTGCAGTGGGCTGCGTTGTTTCTCATGTTGAAGGAATGAGCCGTGTGTGCCACCACGCTTGTCCTGGCTTTCCCGTGGTTTATTTTGAACTCTTGTGGGACTTTTAGATGTGGGAGAAGATGCGGTCTCGAAGGAACGCTGGAAATGTAGACAGTGATGGCAAAGTCCCACTCCTAGCAACATGCCTGTTTGAACAAGCAGTTGGATTAGGAGGTGGGATTACATATGAGGAGTGTGGAGCCCTGTATGAGTAACACTTCGGGGCTGGATCCATAAGCTGTGATTAAAGAGAAGGTGACATTTTGTACACCTCTCACCTAATCTTCCTTTGCCTGAATTTCATCTCTGTCCAGTGTGGGTGCAAGACTCCTGTAACTGAGACAGGAGACCACATAACCACTGGAAGATCAGGTTGATCTGATTTTTGCTGGCTGTGCTCAGTGGTGGGGATTGAGAACTGGCTTGGGTGTGGGAGAGTTTTACTTCAGCTCATGTGGCTGAATTGGTCTGGAGCGTGGATGTATTCATGGGAGTCCAAGTGGTATGTCCATGCTAAGGGACAGGCTGTGTTCACCCTCCTCCCACCCATGAAGACCTGCAGCTTCCCCAGGAGATTATACTCAATGGACTGTGAGTCAAAAAACAGAGTGTATGTTACACCCAAGGGTGTGGATTTGACTGCCTACCCTTCCTGGACTGATTTGTGTCCTGTGTAGCGTGAAGGGTGTCAGCAGCAAGTGGTCACTGTGCAGGATGAACCTATTTTGGCTTGAGATAATGTTGAAAGGGGGAAGAACCTCTATGTCTGGAGTGTTTTGACTGTGAAGGGATGGTAGAGTAGAGATGGGAAGGCTAAACAGTGTCTCTGGACACCAGCTGGCTTCCTGCGACCTTCATGGATTGCACACAAGTCCTGGTATTAGTGAGGATACAAAGACAACCTCTGTGTATCACTTAAATCGCAGTGTTCACAGCAGGAGATGAAGCAAGCTGCTTCTCTGGAGATACTGAAAGGCCTGGACACGGGGATGGAAAAGGGGATTGGGGACAAAAATTTCTGTTTAGCTCAGCTGTGCCCACAGGAAGGGAGTAGAAAGCTGTGCTGGGAAAAGGGCTGGTGCAGAACAGGCTGTTATCTCCCCACAGGAGGGAAAATGGGGCAGAGCTTTGACTCTGGGCTTAACTTTGGTCTCTGGTCTCTCATAGGGAGGCATGTTTGCTTTCTAACCTTCCTGCAGCCTGCTGATAACTCCTGACACAATGCAGCTGCACAGATTGGCTTGAGAGGTTTTTAAGGAGTTGCTGACCCTGATACAAGCAATACTGTTTGTGGCCAGGGATGGGGAAGAAGAGAATAAAATAGTGTTAATTATTTGAGCTTTAAGACTCAGGCTGAAAGTTCTATCAGAGGAAATGACAGTGAAATGGAAAACAAAGCACTTGTAATTACTTTTGTATAACTATAGGGAGGAGGTTGAAATGTGGGATTTACAGGAAAAAGTTTTGCTTGCTGAGTCTTTTGGCCTGTTGGTTGCCAGGAGAAAGGCAAGAAGTTGGTGAATGATGCAGTGAACAGGTGAGGCAGAGAGAGAAGTGCATATGCTGCTGAATGTGCTGTGTTGGTCTGTGGCAAATGACCTGGTTTGGTTCAGTTTGCATTAGTGAGACCTCTGTTTTGTGTTGGATTGGGTTTTGTTGTTAATAACCATCTGAATAATGCAGGGAGAGAAAAGAAAGCTGCCCCACAAGTAGAATGTCCTGCTTGTTGAAGGCTCTGGTGTAGTGAGTGATGTGGAGCATTGGTTATAGGACTATTTGATGAAAGCTTCAAGTTCAGTGAAGCTCTTCCAGCCCAGCCAAGCCCTCTCCGTGAAGATTGTTGGATACTGTCTTACTGCAAGATGCTTATGAGGGAGGGAAGCACAGAGCACTTTCACCATGTGTCTGGTGGAGATACACTTTGTCACTTGTGTAAAGTGAGGGGGATGCTTCTTTGATTAATTTCTTTCCCCCAATTTAAAAGGGTGAAATTCATCTTGCCAAACTACAACGTAACTGACCACGTGAGACCCAGTTGTCCACCTTCCCTTCATAGCCACTAGAGAGGAGCAAACACTTTTGGGCCATGATTCATCTGTGCTGCATTGGACATCTAAAAATACATTGGATGAGCTGCCGTAATAGTGCCTGTTGCTCTCTATTGTTTCTGCAGAGTTCAAACAATGATTGCACTTGGAAGCATCTCTCTTGTCGCTGTTTAATGTCAGGGGAGCTGGCTGAATCTCAGCCAAAGTGTCTCGCTTCCCAGCAGAGATTCTAGGAGGGCTCCCAGTGTCCTCATTTCTGCCAGGCTTGGCATTTGTGCAGGTTGTGTGGTGCTGTGCCTGGAGGGCTTTACCTGAGACCCAAGAGCAGGCGGCAATGTCTAGTTCAAAGCATTCCTCTTCCCCTGGTCAAACACTGGATTCAGAAAAGCTTCAGGCGGGACCCACAGCGCCAGACAATCTTCTGCTATAAATAAGAGGCCGAAGGGGATTTGCAGAGTGGCTTTTCCAAGGACGCACATCAGGTTAGTGGCCGAGGTGGAAGTGATGTGGAGGACTGCAGGCTCCCAGAGGTGTGCTCTTCTCAGATGCCCTGAACTCTGTTGCCCTCCTGGGGGTGAGACCAGCTGCCTGGTGCTCGGTGGTGGACAGCACTAGGTAGGTACTCGTTTCCTTTTTGTGAAAACTTTTTGCAAAATTATATAGGCTGTTACTCATCCTCCTTTCCTCGTCCTTTGTCTTCCAATAATTCATATTTCAGACACCTACTTGAATTACTGTGTATCCACTGGGCTGATGCAGATGATTGTGTGTGTGCTCCTGAGGTGCAAACCTTGAAGTGTGATTATTCAGTGGTGTTTAGATGATGTGCAGAAACAATTTAACCTGACAAATCTAAACCTTGCAATGCTTCTCTAAATGCGAAGCACGAGGAGCTTTGAAGCCAAAGCTGTGACCTGGTCTATTCTGAAGTGTTGCTGCTGCCCCTGTGTTGTTTAGTGGCCTGGAAAAAAATAATCACTAACTCTTCTGGAAAAAGCCTTATTTATCTGCACAGGTAAACCAGGTAGAATAGGGGTAACATTTCAGCTCTGTGGAGAACTAGTTTACATCAGAAAGGCTTCCTTTGCTAGATGAGCTGAGTGTCCAGGGGGAGAGTTTGTTGATGGAATTTGCTTGTATAGCAAAGATATGAAGTATAGGCAAGTACGGAGTGTTAAGTAGATGCTGCGCACTTCTGATTTCAGACAAATACCAGAGTGTTCTCCTATCTTTTTTGATTATGTGAGAAAGAATATGACAGCCTTGAAATAGAAAGAATGTGTTGTCTGAGACAGGATTTGGTTCCCGAAGTACTGCTTAGCGGGTCTGTGGGTGAGCTCTAAGAGGTGAAACAAATTGCAATTTGAAACCAGAGAGAACAAGTTGGGAGAGGAGGGAAAGAGCAAACTATTAAATAAGAGCTGGGAGAAAAGCCAGTCTCCAGAAATAAACTTTGAAGATCAATTCTGGGTATTTCCTGGTATTGTCAACCTGCTTCATCAACCCCTTGGATTGTAACAAGTAGTTTTACAGTTAGCAGACTGACAGGTTTAGGGTTGTTTGTTTCTTTCCTTTTTTTGTTTGTTTGTTTTCTTTAAAAATAAAATAAATGTTTGCTAGATTGTTTGCAGTGTTGTTTCTTACGCAGAACTGGGCGGGACGTTGGTGATGAAATACCCCTGGGATGGAGAAAGCAGAGGTTGTTATTGCAAAAGGGAAGCAAATGCAGAGTCGGCTTCATTTTGGAGGAGTAAAAAATCTGATTTTTCTTCCCAGTTAAGTGCCCAGCACACCTCAGCAATTCCTAAGGAGAAGGAAGCAGATACTTGTGCAATGTAGGTGTGAGCAGTGTTCCTCCAGAGCAGTTGTGCATTACTAGTGCTGTAGCTAAAACTGGAACGGCTTTATAGATACCATTCGTGAGTGAAACCTTCATCTCTAAAAAACTTGGGACTCTGAACATGTTTCTTCTTGCAAAGATACTCCAAAAAGCTAGTCCAGGGGTTTACTGTACTGAAAGCCAGTGCGTGCAATGCAAGGAAATGGAAGCATATCCTGTTCCAAGGACTTGCGTTGGCAGTCACACGCCATCTCCTCGTTGGAGTTTCGTTCTGGCTGGTGACTCCGAGAGGCGCGTCTCTGCAGACTGTACAGAAACATGCCTCCGTGGGCCGAGTTGGCTCGGGCAGCCAGTCCTGGCTCTCTGCTTACCTCACCTGCCGGGCTGTGGCCTCCTGCGGCTGCCTGGCCCGGGAGAGGATGGTACGGCAGCTCTGCTTGCGCAATGCACGGTCTGCGCTGCTTGACTGAACTTGCCTATAAGTAACTTTTGTGTTAGTAATATTGCTGCCTTTCAGCGAGGGAGATGCATGGGACTCACGGGCATTTGTCCTGTTTTGTCTCCATTGCAAGAAATTCTCAAGGAAAGCAGCGTGGGCAGCTCTTTGATTCACGCACTGATGAGGAGACTGTCACCCTATATACGCAGAAAGGCAACGCATTAAATAAGTAAGGCATCCTTTAGTCTGGGCGATTTCTGGTTTGGAGTCTTTGGCTTTGCAATTGCAGCTATCTTTTTTTTTTTTTTCAATTTTGTATAGTGAGAACAGTTTATTCTAGCGGGTTACTGCTTAGCACCGGCTTCTTTCTCTTGGGTTGTCTGTGTGCAGTTTGGTTTCTCTCTGGCAAAAGTGCTGGTAAGAATAACAGTGTTTGGCCTGGTTTTCACTGCTTAAGAAAAGTTATTCTGCAGGCTTAAAATTATACTAGAATGCAAAGATTTAGGTTTGTGGTTTGTTTTTGTTTTTTTTTCCCTAAAGCAACTAATTCCTTGAAAGCAAAAAGAAAGACATTTTATTTGTCTTAAGCAGTAAACAGAAGTGCTTTACAAAGCACTGCAGTGCAGAGGCTCTACTGAGCAAAGCACTGGTTTTCTCCCACAGTGGAGGGTCCTGCATCATAGCATGAGAGACACCACCACTGAAAGGTGCTTTTCACGTGTGCAAAAGCAGCATGGACAAGTAAACATGCAGGCTGTGCTTGTAGAAAGGCTGCTTTGTGCACAAACTTGGAAGTACATGGGACAAATGGTGTAAAACCGGACAAACAAGAATGGGATTAGCATTTTGGGGGGCATTTTCAGTGGGAAGAATTGTATGGCCTTGAAAAAGTTGCTCTTTGGCGCAGTGGCTACTCCAGGACAGAGCAGAGGTGTACTAGGGGAAGAGTGGTAGTTTGCATTGCTGTAGCCTCAGTTGGACATGCTTGAGAGAGAAGCTGATGAATTCACAGCTGCCAGGCTAGGACCTATCATTTAAATTGTAATTTGCCCTTCAGATTTGGCAAGCTTCATTTGCCATTTACTTGACAAGTCCCTCTTTTGTGTTTTCCTTCTGCCTGTGTAAAACAGCAAGTGCTGCTGAGAGAGCTACTTGCAGTAGATTCCTTTTCTCTGCTATATTTAGTGATGAAAACAATTTCATGATCCCTACAGGAATACTGCCAAAGTAGATAGGTTTAGCATGAGATGTGCCCTTTCTGTTTTGGCTCCCAAATACATATTGCATTTCACTTTTTTCCCCTTTCCCGACACCGTCAATGGCTCTGTCTGTGAAGGTCTGTTGTGCAAACATTGCACTGCTGCTTCCAGTGATTTTGCTCGGTAAGGAAAAGTCCCCACTTTAGTGAAAACTGCATTTAGATTACCCCTATCTCTCTACCTTTCCATTTTCTTAATTTCCTGAAGGAGCTGGTTGCTGCTCTTCAGGAAGATCTTTCTGAACAAGAACAGCCTTATGATTTAATTGAGAAATGAATCGAAAAAGAAACTTAATTGAGAAACTCCAGGCCTTTTATTGCTTAGGCAAGCTTCACTCAAAAGAATAATCTCTTTTTTAACCATCTGACTGTTTCCTTTATCTGGGGAAAAGGAATTAGGAAAGGAAACATTTGTATTCCTTCAAAGGTAGACTATTACTAGGCGCCTGATTCTCATTAATATGTCATTAATATGAAGCAGGTGTAATTATTATATACTGCTATTTAAATACCTTTTACACCATGGAAAGTGGCTCCAGTGTTAATGGCTGTGAGTCTCCATTAAAACACAGACCAAAGAATTTCAATTGCAATCCAGGGGAAAGGAAGAAACATTTGTGCAAAACAAAAAAGAAAGAACTTCTTGCAATATTTCTTGCTTGATTAAAGCAGGCAGCATTGTCCAGTTTATTCTGATCAGGCAGTCCCTGTGTCAGACTTGCTCTGAGATTGCAGGAGATTCACTCCCATTCCCTTCCCTTCTCAAGTATAAAAACTGACTCAGGGCCAAGAGGTGCTGAGGAAGGGGCTGTGATGGGCTGGGAGGAAGGGGCTGTGATGGGCTGGGAGGAAGAAGGAGCTGTGATGGCTGTGTGCAGCCCTTTGCTTTTGTGATGGGAACCACACACCTAAAGGTCAGAGGTTTGCCTGCCGCAGCCCAGCTGCACTCTCTCCCCTTGCCCAAAGGAGGCCAGGCGGAGCACAGCTATCCAGTGCTGTGCCTGGCTACTGGCCTCACCTGAGCCCAGGTGGCCAGGGCAAGGGGGTCAGACAGGGGCAGCTTTTGTGTGAAAACGGGGACAGCCTTGTAGGAGTGAAATGACAGCGCTTATCGTCTTGTTGCACGCCTTCCTCGTTAACCGAGCGGGTAGGAAGGGGTGGTGTTTGTGGGCTAATGTAGTTCCCAGGTGGTGTGTGGGTCTGGAGCTGGCTTGTGCTTCTTGTGTTGTTTCCCTGATAACCCTTCCCTGCACCCCTGTTACCTGCGGGAAGTGGCCTTGGGGCCGTGGCAGCGCTGCTGTGTGGGCGGCAGGGAAGTGCGCGAACCACCCCTGCTTTGGGAAAGCTTTTCCATTCTGGCCTTGCAGCAGCACGCCGTATAAATGACGTGGCTTTGTGCACGTCATTGGGAGGCTTCTGGGCATTACACAGGTGGATTTGGGCTGGGATGCGCTTTTGGGCTTTTGGAGATTGAATTGTTGTCCATCCCTTGACTTTGATGAAGCCTTGAAGTCTTTAGCTTCTTTAGCTTCCTGCACAGCAGTGTCCCCTGGGATGATTGAGGGGCACAGCACCAGCCCTTTGAGCCTTTTTACTTTAACAACTGTCATTTTGAGTTCTGAGCGGTTCTTGTTTTGATGTGAGAAAACTTGGAAACCAGTTGAAAATGGAATGTTTTCTCCAACTTTAGTCAGTATGCTTTAACACTGCTTTTTCACTTGGGAATAGATCGACATGGGATAGGCTCCTATTCTGAGGGCAACCAAATACATCCTGCATTTCCACAGGTCAGCTTCCGTGAGTGTGTCAGCGATGCTTAGCCCTGTTAATAAAAGCATTTGTGTGTGTGCGTTAACAAGAGCATGGAGGTTGTGCGGTTTTCACACTGTGTAATTGTACCAGGATGGCTGATTTATTACCACCACCACCCCCACAAAAAAAAAAAAGAAAATGTCAGGAAGTACACTTTCCTAACCACGTTTTTACACTGATTAAAGCAATGAGAAAATGAGAAGATCCATTATGCTTCTGTAACAGGAAGTATTACTGATGTGTAAATCAAAGACAAACCAGCAACATTTGCTGGCCTTAAAAAGTGGTGTGGCTTTTTGTGTACTCATATGCTTGTCCTGGCGTGTTTTCAGAATTATAAATAGATCTCTGGGAAGTCCCTGGATAACAAAAATGTACTGCTGCTTGTTGTCATAAATAAACTAATAAGAAAAGTCTTGGTCTTGCAGCTCTTACTCTTTGGAGGACTCCTTACTTGTGCATGTAGTTTCAGTGTGTCAGTTCTCCCGAGGCAAGACTTATTTCTGTGGCAACCGGGCGTTGTGTCCATCTCCGTATCTCTTGCAGATCTAATGCTTTCTGGGCATGGTTCTTTCTGAGAAGAGTTGTTCAGCCTTTTCCAGGCTTTTCCCTTTTTGATTCCTTCATCTCCAGCTGCTGATAGTTTAGGAAAATCCAAGGCCAGACTTGTTTCAGCATTATCCCAGGCAGTGCTGACTCTTTCTAATGCCACATACTGTAATACCACTTATTAAAAGACTGGCTGATACCCATCTGTCTGCTGTAGGGTATTATGTAGGATCTTGTAGCCTCTTTTCCCTATCACCTTCAAAGTGATGGAAATCTCATGGAAGCGCTTCTCTTTCTCCAGGAAAGTGCAGAGGATGTGCCATTATTGCTTACTGGATGATGACAAATACTTTTTTTTTTTTCTGTCTGACAGAAGTTGTCAGCTCCTCCAGTGGGGAAGTCACGGTAGATCTGTCAATGGTGCTGTCCTGGGTTTTGCTACCTGAGGATCTGGCTTCAAAGGGAGGGGGATAGGCATGTTTTCTGTGTGATCTCATTCTAGCTGTGGACATATATGCAGTCTGAGATCACCCACAAGAGCAGTGTTGGCAAGCATTTTAATTGTCAAAGGGACAAACTTCAGTCTGGAGTAGGACCTTAAGAAAAAAGAGCATTTTAGTGCAAAGATCTTGGAAAATGCGTGCTTTATACAGATCTTCCTCCCTGCTCCTGACACTGGGTGCAAAAGAAATGGTGAAACCCTTGTAAATGAAGCCTTCAGGAGAAAGCATGACCATCAAACTTAAGTGTTTGTGTGAGCTTCTCTAACTTAAGAGAGGCATAAGTATGTTGAAAGTGAGGGGAAAAGGAAATATTGTAAAAAATAAAAAAATCAGACCAACTTGATGCATGAGAATTTCTGTGATAATTCTGCAGGTCATATCATTGTGATTTGGGTCCCAACAGTTTACCTTTAGGGAGGCTGTGCCTCCTGTGCCAGACGTACAGGAGAATACTTTGCCAAAAGAAGGCGGCTCATCGCTACTTTGCAAGGCTCAAGACTTGCACTTGTGAATGTTACGCTGCTTCTTTCTGAAGGTAAAATAAACCGAGGTCTTTGTTAATAACACAGAAGAGGGTCTTTGGTCGGTCTGCATTGTGGAGCTCTACTTCCTTTGGACTAGTTCACGAAAGATAAAAATCTGCCGTTTCTGTTCACGATGTTGGCTCGGCTGAACACATGAGTAACAATAATCTGTTGCTAGGAACAGACTTCAGTTTACATGTAGAGAGGCCTCTATGGAGGGAAAGTCTTTTGAGTCCCTGAGAGGGTCATAAATAATCAGTGGCACTTCAAAGAAGGAAAAGTAAAAACAAGCAGTGGGAGATGCCATGCAAAGATGTCTGTAATTCCTGTTGCAACACCAGTGGAAAGCATCTAGCCAACCTAACTGGGAAAATATGGGGCATGTGTCTACAGAGGTAAAACCAGTGAAGCAGGGATTTGCTCACAGTGGGTTGTAATATTCCCCTACCTGTAGCTGGGCTTATTGCAAGGTATTTGCTGCTTTCAGCTTTAAGGAGGGCAGGCCTGAGCTAATTTCATGCCGTATGAGTTTTAAAAATTGGCTTCTGGGGAGGGGTCTGAGGGTACATCTGTCCAGTAGGCTGTGGCATTGTGCAGGAATTGGCTGTACACTCAGAGACTGCAAATGGTCTTACCTGGGACAGTATGGAGATTACGGCAACTAGTTTACCTTGCTTCCTAATCAGTCTGCACAGATGTTTTGTAGAAGTAACCTTAAATAATTAAAGAAATGTGCATTCTATGTTGTAACTGTCATTACATAGGTTGTTTTGAAAACAGCAGAAGTTTCACTGTAGAGCAGTGTACTGTGTAACTCATGTTTATTTTTTTGTTCATGCTTGGAGCAGCTGAAAAACAAGGTTTGCAGACCACCATCTGATCCAAACCTTAGTGTTAAGACTATGAAATCCTTGCTAATGAATTCTCCAAATCCATCTGACACTTTTTCCCCCCTTTCTTCTGAGACAAGGCTGTCCTTATAAAGACCCTGCTTAAGAAGAGCATCACTTAGGTCTCACTGGGACTTAAGCCTCTGTGGAGACATGTTTTTTAAATAAGTGTTGTCTATTCTCATGATAAAATCTCTGGAATGATTATTTTCAGGTTAGTTCCTTGAGATCTCTAGCCTGTTACCTCCTGTTAGGTTTCTCTGTCAATGTGCCTATGTCTGTGTGATGGTACCCAGTACATTTTTTTAATCTGCTGGCTAATTTCAGCTGAATTTGGGAAAGGAAGAGAGATTCCAGGGAAGTTGAAATTACATGATCTGACTGTGCCGATCTAATTTCCACTGATGTTTTTAAGTGCCCGTTGTAGGAACAGCTGGAGAGGGGAGGAATAGTCTTACCAATATCCACTAGAGGAAAGCCTGAGTTTGAGTCTTCTGAGTGCCTTTATTGCGGGAAATTTTTTTTCTGATGGTGGAACCATTTGAGCTGCTGGTTGAGCTTAGTTGATCAAGAATTTTTAGCCTTTCTATGGGACTTCTCCCATGCAGAGAAAGATGAGCTCACACAGCAGCTCTGACACAGAACAGGAAACAAATCCTGGTGTTTCTGGACCTCTCTGTCTCTGTGATACTTGACAGGTTATTTCACAGGTTATCCCAAGGTGTCAAGCAGGTAAGTGCTTTCCTGTATTAATGCCAGACTCTCCAAAAAGCAAGAAAGACAAAGTAATTTTCTTCACCTTTGATTTCTGTCCCCACTAGAAAGTCACAGTCTCTTTTGAAAGCATTTAATTTATTTTCAACACTATGGGTATTTACTTCATAGTTGTCCAGCATTTCATGAAAATGAAGGACTTGGGTTAGCTTTTGCAGGCTCCTTGAGTTGTCATGAAAGAAAATAATCGACTTAAATACAAAGTAGATGATTGTCCCTAGCACTTACGTAAAGCACTGGTAAGCAATCTTACCTATCTCTTGATGTTTTAGACTCTTCACAGGTTGATATGATACAGTTACACTTCATATGCTTTATTTGAGTGAAATTTGAGGGAGGGAGGGCAAAGGGACTAGCCGTACTGTCCTTGTATAATCCCTTCTTAGACAATCTGTACCTTGTACCTTCTAAAGAATAATAATCCTTGCGGGTATGTCCTCCAAGAGTGTGTCTGTGTCTTCCTTTCAAAGCAGCTGTGGAGTCTTCTCATGGGGCAGGGCCAGAATTGGAGGCAGGGCAATACGTAGGTGCTGTTTTGGATGGTGAACAGAGGGTTTCAGGGATGTCAAAGCTTTAGCATAAACTTAACCTTGTAGTAGCTGCACAGTTTTGTAACTTGTATTGTGGATTTAAGTGGATTTCTGTGTTTAAAAAAAAAATAATCCCATCCTTATGGGTAGGAAGCCATAATTTGACCTTAAAAGAAAATAGGAGCATAAGCTTTTTAACATTTATATATGTTCTTTGTTCATGTGCCATAATTTAATTAATTAGCACATTAACTTAAAGTTAATTAATACTTTAAATCTTAACACACTTTCTGCTTTAAAATCCTGAAAGTTTTATTAACTTCAGCTACTTGCATGCTTCGAGATCTGAACTGAGCCTGCAGCCCCATCACACGAAGTGCAGCACAAGCACGTGGAAGGAGACACTGTGTACTGGTGTGGTTGCTGTAGCTGGCACGGGATGGGAGGAACAGTTGTAAAAGTGTTGAAAATGTGTTTTGTTTTGTTTATGAAACTTCCATTAATGCTGTTGACGCCTCTTGTATATTTTCCTGTTATTATAGGGGAATTTTAATGCCAAATCCTGCTCCCTTTCTCTGACTATGCTCCCAATGACTTTAGCATCGTGCTAAATTTGGTGAACATGGCTTGGCTCTGCCTGTGGCACCACCTCAAATTTGGATGCATTAAAGTCAAACAGATATGCATGTTTTCACTGCTTTGGGTTTTAGTGCTGCTTTCATGTCTTTTAAAGAAAATCCTTAAACAGTGTTTAGTTTAAAAAAAAATAGAAAAAAAAATATAATAACCTTGTGTAAAAGAGCATCATCATACATTGCCACTGATGTTGGGCGCATGCCCAAGAACCACGGGAACATACATACGGGCATAGTTGTGTGTGTGTGTCTTGCGTGTAGGTTATGCCAATGTGGCAGTGCTGGCTGTCTCTGTGTGTGCGTCTTGTCCTATCACTCCTTCCTTTACATGGACACACAATTTGAATTATAACCTTAGGTCCAAGTTCAGGCAGGCTCTTTGATTTCATCTCTGGATTCATTGTTGCCCAGTGTTTACTATTTCTTAGGTCTCCAGCTGGCCACCAGAATACTCAGGGTGGAGGGAATGCAGCTGACTCTCTCTCTGTCCTTAGAGCAAAAAGCAATAGCTCTGATGATGTCGTTTGGATTTTTCTTACATACCTCCCTACCTGGGTCTTGCTGCTTGATCACCTTCAAGGTGACGATCACAAAGTCAAATTGAAGACGTACAGTGATACCCAAAAGATATTAAGGACACCTGATGTTTTGCATTTTTAGACTTTGGTTTTATATTGCTTGACCTGGAGAGAAAAAGGAAAGAGTTTCCCAGGGAAGATTGCATCGCCTTGGGCATAGGCAGCGCTGCTGGGAGAACTGGATTCTTGCACAGCCCTTGCCCTTGCTCAGTTCCTGGGAGATGCTAGCCCTGGCACTTAAACCCCAATTTTTGTCAGTGGTAGCTTGCATTGTGGTTATTTTTTGGTTGTCTGACTCAAGACTCATAATTCTAGCTTGAGAACAACGGATTTCTGAGAGATCTTCAGGTTTGGAAGTCCAAATGTCTTTTTAATGAAAGCAACTGCTTTGTGTTGTCTATATTTGAACAGTTCCAATCTTAAAATCACACCAAGCCTTTGTGTCAGTTGCCTGTATTGGGATGCTTTGTTAAAAGCCAGCACTTAGAAATCTCCTGATTTCCATCCTAACCTCTAGACATGGCTTATTTAAATCACCTTGTTCTTGTGCCTGCCAAAGATCAAATCCTCCTTTTCCTCCTCTTTTTGTTAGGCTGAGCAAGCCAAACTCTTGTAAAAGTTTTTTCCTTTTCTATGATTATCTAGATAGGTCTCATCTTTACCTGTCCTAGACAGAATTTCCCTTTCTTGAATCTGGTGCCTTGAGTTTTAGTTGTAAGTTGTTGGTGACTCTCAGAAATGCTGCCTACTCACTGCAGCAGGTGGAATCAGTGCTTTGGCTATTTCATAGAATCATGGGATCACATGAACTAGTATTTTTCTCTGGAAAACCCGAGTCAAATTAGCAACTTTTTTTATCCCTTTATTCATTCAGTGCCTTTGCTTGTCACCAGTAAAGTGATGCCCCGTGGTGGAGGGGTTGGACTGGATGGTTTTTAAATGTCCCTCACAGCCCAAATGGTTCTGTGATTCTAAATCTGGACAATTGCTCCCAATCTCACGTAGATGCTGTAGATGTGAATTGATTGATGTTCATGAAGCGTTCAGATGCCAGGGTGATGAGTGCCATAGAAAATCTTGTGAGGAACTTAATAATCCTGTCATCAGAGCAGCTCTTGGATAAAGCACAAGGACACTCATTGTTCAGGGTGAGGAAAACAAAATGTTGAATAGCTCCTCATTAAACACGTGTTGTCCTTTCTGTGCAGTGAGAGAGACAGGGAGTGAGGAAAAATAGTATATAGTAAACAAAGGCTGCCTTGTGATTCATGTCAACAAGGGAGTGAATGTTAAATTTCTCTGGCATTCCTTAATGTTGTATTTCCTTAGTCATATTCACACCCTTTATTTTGACATATACTTGGTGGATGAGTTATTAATATATGATGCATAAATCCTAGTAATTCTGATGAAAATGACAATTATTTAGGTAGCAATACTTGTTAAGGTGAACCCTTATTTAATTTTCAGCTTTGCTTCTTTTTGAATGTGTTTAACTTTGCAAGTTCTTGCTGAAATAAGTCAGTATCTCAGCATCCCATTTTTCCTCCAGTGGCAAATTCATCAATATAGCTTCTGCAGTAACAGAAACATGTTGACACTTTTAGGAAAGGTATCGCATATTGTTTACTAAAGTTGCAGTAGAGATAGGGAAGGAATCAGGGAGAGGAAAATGGAGGAGTTGGAAAAAGAAAGTCCTTCAAAGGGAGTGGAGGAGTAACAATGGTACCGGAGAGAGACAGCATTTGTGATTATTCTCATATGATAACTGTTGCTTTTTCATTTCATTTTAATCTTTGCAGATGATGCCTAAATTGTTTCCATTCTGCAACAATTATCTGAACAGGAAGAGAGATCTGAAAAGTACAGATATTTAAAATAATGCTATTTGACAGCAACAAATCTGCAGAAGGCACTTTAAGCCTTTGCCACCCTGGCTTTCCTAAAGCAAGCAACTGTGTTTGAATATTCCTAAGCCCAGTGCTTTTGTTTTCATGGTGAGGCACACTGGGATCCATGGTTTGTGGTGTGGAGTACTGCTGGTCACCATTAGAAAAGAATCAAGGGACCAAAGCTTGGATTCACTCAGTAGGACCAGTTGCTTTATTCTGTATAAGCTAAGGAAGCAGCTGACCCAAGAAAGAAAAGCCAAAACACAGTGCATGTCTCAGTGCCACGTACTTGAGCATTATCAATTTTTGTGTAAACCTGTACTGATTTTTCTTCTTTTGTTCCTTTCTTTTTAATAATTTCAGTTTGGAAATTGATTAAAGAATCTCCACAGAATTTAATATGGCATCAAAGCAGTCATCTCCCTCAACAGAGGAGCAGGCTTCCTCCGAAATAGATGATCTCTATCTATTGCTGCAAGGTAAGTTACTGTATTTTCTCTGCATCTTTTTAAAATAGATTTTTGGCAAAAAAAAATGTGACTGTACTAGTTGAAGGGGATTCTGAGAAGCCTGTTAAAACTGGCATTGTGATCAGTGTGGTTAGTTCATGTCTGTGCTTCTTTGCAGATGTTTCTGAGTTTCAGTAGTGAAATGTAAGATAAAGGCTCTCATAGTACTTTCTCATGATATTTTCTGATCAGATGTTCTCACTGGTTCTTCTGTTTTGTTACTCAGAATACGTGTTACTGTAAACTGTTTCCAAAGGAGCTGCCAGCACAGAAACAGTCATGCCATTTCATTAGTTCCCGTGTTTTCAATTTGCTGACAATTAGGTGGTTGCATTAAGGCACCTTAATGAGGCTATTAACTCTGATACTATTTTATTTTATTTGTTTTTCTGTTCTTGGCTGCTATATTCCCTGCAAATGTAAAAATCTCGTGGCCAAAACAAGCTGAAAAATTTTGTGGCTTCTAAAGAAATTTATTACAGGTCAGACTCTTTCATCCTTACTTGCAGTGAGTTATAACTTGTCAAGGAAGCACTCACTGGCTGATTTTTTTATTGTTCCAATTTAGTGGCAGCTACCTGGACAGTTAAGTGGTAATGAGTACAGCACAGCTGGCCTCTCAGGCTTTCTGGGTTTTCTTTAATCATGCATTCAATTTCCTTCTATAAGAATTTGCTTGAAAGGCTAATTTTCCTCTGAATTTATTAGTGAAAAACCATTGATGGAGGCTATCAAGGAGGCTAGTCCAGGCAGCAGGACTAGCATTGCTGGAAAGCCTGGCTCTGACATGTTTAGAGACTAGTTATTGTAAGATATATGGGCTAAGTCGTGTTTCCACAGAGCGATTTCCTTTTAGCTCACTTGCAATGACATTACTGTGGTGCTCAGTTGAGAGGAAATATGCTAAAGACAGGTGGTGCAAAAGAACATTCTGCCAAGTCACTTTCAAGATCCATATTTGCACTAATGTTGTCATTGAAGCCATGTGTTTTGATGAGTGAGTGTTAACAGTGGTTTAAAACTCAATGTCTTCAATGCTGAATTTTCTTCCGTTTTCCTTCAGCATTACATTGTCAGGAGAGCAAGCAGAGCCTCCAGCAGACACGGGCTAGTCTGACTGTTGCACCAAGCTCAGCTTGTCAGACGCACGTTTGTTGTGCCAGTCAAACTCAGCCTTCAGTAGAAAGAGTGAGGTGCAGTTGTCATGACGTGGATTTGGAGAACAGTATCTAGCTTTAAGGAAGAGGGTGCTGAATTAAAGTTATGTGCAATTTGAGAACAGGGTTTTATTTTGAAATAATATTCATGCCATTATCTGAAAAGTCTGATTGGAGTTTGTGTTGAATAATGGTAGGGTTTTTTGGTTAATATCTCTGTGAAAGAGCCCTGCTTATTAAAATGTATTTTGTTACTGTAATAATTTGAGCTCCTACATTATGCTGAAATTAACATACTACAAACCTGGGGCCAAACTGTATGTGCCTGACTGTTGTAAACCATCCCGAGACATCCCTTAGAAGTGACATAGGTGATTTTTGTAATGATTAAAGATGCAACAAGTTTTACAGATGTATCCTATATATGGAACTGGGTCTCTGCAACATCTGCTTGAGTTCAAGACAAGCAAGTGGTGACACAGCTGAAGACACATTCCCTGATGTGACCTATAGAAACCATCAATAACTCTACCTGAGATCAGTGATAGCGAAGGTGTAATAATAATAGGACCACTTAAGGAAAATATTTTTTGTAAATAATAGGAATCATGTGATCAAATGAGATTTGCCAGGCAGCCAGAGACTTTGATTGCTTCAAATCTTTGGGTTCGCCTGGAGAAGTTTTAGAAAAATCTCATATTCAAGGAATGGCTGCTTTTAACTATTAGAAGAGGACTTTACTTTTTGGGTAACTAAAGATGGATGTGAAAGTGGCTATGATCTGCTTTTCAGATTCGTAAGGTGTAACTTCAAAGAGTATATCCAGTGTTGTATAATCCACAGAATAACAGGAGATCTGCATAAATAGTTGGTACAGTAGAAAAAAGTAGGAGTTAAATGTAGTCTGGATTGCTCATATTTTATTCTGCCTTTAAATTCTTTGAGATCCAGTCTTCTGTTTCTCCTGAGATGCATCCAGTGGTGATAGAGGACTTGTCTATCTGGTTAATTAGGACAAGATCAACTTAATATGCCAATTGGTTTGGTCACATATAATTTTGTGACGATGTAATAAAATGTCTGATTTTTTCTTTCTTCCTTACTGTGTGCAAAACCCAACACTGATTTTTACATATGTTTGACTGTGATTTAAGTCAAATTGTTCTGTGAGGAGGACAGCACTCTTGGGAAGAAAAAGAAGGGAAGAAGAATCATCTCCCTAAAATAATTAGTGAAGCAGTTAATACTTAGTAGCTATAATTATTCTAGAAATCCTATTAAATTAATACCAGTGGCTTAATACTGTAAAAACCTGCTGTAGCAGAATTTCTGTTAGTGGATTTTAGCTAGAAGAGTGTTCAAGGATGAACAGTCGTTTTCCTGAACAGTGTTCAGCCCAGAAGATGCAGTCACTGGAAAATGGGTAAAAATGTAACTTTGTTTTCAGTGTGTCTTTCTTTTCAGTTAAATATTTTAAGGACATTTCATGAAACTTGAAAAGTGGGAAGAAAATAGGTAAAGAAATGAAAACAATATTGTTTCTAGTGTTCCCATCTCTAGATGTTTTCAAATGATGAAGCTAGTTACAAAATCATGAGGCTGATATAAAAAGCTGCAAAAAAATAAACCCTTATATATGTATCTTTTAAAATTTATGTATTGCTCTTCAACTTCTTTCCATTTGAAAACTGGAACTTTTTCCAGTTTTTTCAAGCTGATCTCCACAAACAAGAGAGTAGTTACCACCCTCCCTCCCTGCCAAGAAAATTGAAATTGCTATGAAATTGCATGATGTCAGTACTTGGGCTCTTTCTCTTCTGTTCTTTTTTTCCTTCCCTCTGTCCTAGATGTTATAATAAAATTAAATCTCAACAAGATCAACATTATCTGTGCCCTTTACTCCAGCACCTCTTTGCTTTCTTCCATTTTTCTCATGTAGCACAACTTAACAGCAGCTGCAAAGCTGGTTTGTGTCTTCGAACAGCCAGCTAATGTGTGGAGAAAAGGCCTGGAGCCAGACCTATTCCAGATATATCCTATGGGAAATAGTTAAGGGAAGGGTTTCTCTTGCCAGGCAGGCTGTAAACATTTTGGTGAACAGGGCATGCTTTCCAGGGAGATGCTCTGTCGTGGCATGTGGACCATCTTTGAAACCTGAAGTCACTTTTGCTGCAGCTTGAGGGGAGCAGGCAGGAGCCTGGGGCTTAGCTGGCAGTGAGCACAGAAGGCATAATGCAGAGCCCTGTCCTGTGTGTCCTCTCCCACAGCTTCCCTCCCTGCATTGTGTTATGGGCTGGCCCCATAGAGGGGTCCAACCTAGTGCTTGGCTTTCTGTAAATGGAAGAGGCAGGGTCTAGGTCCAAAAGTGTTCTCAGCTACCTGAAATGAGGAGTTGTGTCCCCTATTTTGGGGCTTTGTGGCAGTGTTTTGAGAGCTGTTGGGAGTTATGACTGCTCTTTGCTGGTAAGCAGAAGTGTGGGACTGCAGCAAGGGGAATGTTCAGCCACTTGTGGATGAGTGGCTACAGTAGAAACAAAGCAAGGTTAGTGGTGCTCTGGAGTGGGAATATTTTGTGCTTTCAGGATGTAAATCTGTTAATTTATACAACCTTCGCTTTCCTGCCCATGCACAAATCCTTCCACTTTCTTCCCTAGGACAGCAAACGGCCCCTCTGAGTGGCATTTTCCACCAAGCCTGTGCAAAACTCTTTTTTCCCTTTTCTTTCCATGCTTGCTGAGCTAATTCAGATACAAAAGAGTGTGTTTTAGCTCTTGGAGTTTGAGGCATGTACTTATTCTTTCACTTTAATTAACTACAGGGGTCCTAATTTTTGGCTCTGTTTATTAATCTGTGTGCATGTTACTGTTTATTCCTGTAACCCAAAGGATGATAGTGAGGACGTGGCTGCTAAAACTGTTTTTGGAGAGTGTTTAATGATGTACATGAATTATGCTATTTTCATGTAGCTATGTCTAATACTTTATGAATGATTTGTCTTCAGATAAGTTGAAAATCCAGTGATATATAGAGATAGATTTTGTTGTGCAGCTTGTAGTAGATTGATTGCACTTATCTCCAAGTAAGGGAGACTATCTCTTGGACATATTCCAATATCAATTTATCGATCCAATAAATCAATTAAATGTTTATTGTGATTTTTCAGGATTGACTTTTAGACATCAAAAAGCTCCCGTAGGAGCTGCACTGAAATTTATGCTGCGTTTATGCTGCCAGCAGCCTGGGTGAGGAGCTGGTCTGCAGTTCGCCTAACTGCGTGGCTTCATGGCATGTGACAAGGCTGATGGCATCGGAGAAGCCACCGACACATGAGACTGCCTAAGAAAATAATCAGTCATGGGTATTTTTGTCTGTTTCGCATGCCTGGTGAAGAAAACAGCTTGTATAGTTGTAGGAATGTGCTTCCCTGCTAGATACATTTCAATTTGTTGAAGGCACTGTCAAGTGCATAACTGGTAAAAAACTGGTGATAAAATGGCCTAAGGAGTGGATGATTTCTGAGGCACCTGTATAGGGCACCAAAGGCCACCTAAGTTGAAATCCTCCCTCATTGGATTTTCTTTAAAATGTCAGGAAAGCCACTTAAACCTTTATCTTTAAAAGTAAGTTGATACCTAAATGATGTGACTTAGCATCTTTAAATATTTCACCTCCAGACTCTGTCTATGCCCCCAAGTACTGCAGTGCCTCACTTCATGGGCTGTTGTGGCAGTAAAGAGCGAGATGATTCAGAGCAGAGCTGCTCTGCTCCAGGATCCTGGCTATAAGAAGAGCACTAAGAAAGTCAGCAGTGCAAGACTCAGTGTGAACAGGCTTCTTGGGTTACATGCACTTTTGGTAAATTGGATTATTTGCTTTCCAAAGGAAAAGGAGGTTGAAAGTAATAGTCCCACTTGCTGTGCAGAAGTGGTAGAAGTTAATTAGTTAATATTCATATGATATGTTTTTTAAAAGACCCATTCCTGTAGAAATATTTTCACCACCATCACTGGGCCTTGGGTAAACTTCTTCAGCTTGACAAAAAATACTGTTTGCTTTTAATTGCTTGACACCATGTTGCTGGACATAAATGCTGGAAATAACTCTTTTCCCTACTTTCCTGTCTGCAGAAAATGAAACTGTTACTGGGTGGACAGGAAGGGACTATATAAAGAGCTCAGGAGTGAATTGCTCCCCCTCTCCCTGGGCTGGAAGTACTTAAGGGTTTTTCTGAAACTTCCTATCATTTACAGCATGTACCTGTTTGGTGGTTTAGTTCACATCAGCAGCGCTGTCTGAAAGGAGCTCTCCCAGTTATCCCTGCTGACTATGCTTTGGTTCATTTTGCTGAGCTATCAGAGACTGTGGAAATGGTTATTTTGGATGAAACGGAACGAAAATGGTCCAAGAAGGTATCCTGGCTGTCTGTGGGTATTCAGGCTAGAGCTAGTCCAACACAAACTTTCTTCCCTACGTGTAGTGGGTATGCTACGTGATGAACAGCAGCTCTTCCGGTCTGTTCCTGTTGAACTCCACTGCTTGCTACTGTAGATGTAGCCTCAGCTGACCTGAGCCGTGAAAGGAAGATATAAAAATATCATACACAAGAGGTAGTTCCCTCTGGTGAAACAGAGACGGAAGATGACAGACAGGCTTGCACTCATGAATTTCAAGTAATTGCTTAAAATGTTATTTTATTTGATTTTAAGAAAAAAGCAACACAGATGTAAATGGATCACTGGCAGTGATGCATTGGTCCTTGTGATAGAAGAAAACCTCCTTGGTTGTTTGGTGATGTTGTTTGATAAGCGTGGACAGACAGGGTGCATCTGTCCTGCTGCAGTTTGCTTCCCCCTGCTCCCTGCTGATGGAGGAGACGGTGCTTTCCTCTGAGCTGCCGTCTCCGACCTTAGGAAGGGAAGCACGAAAGGCAACAGAATAGAGGAGATTAATTTTAAGTCTGGGTTTCTTTGTATGACAGTTAAATAAGAGCTGAGAGTAAAACCATAGCTGACACTGCTCCTGCCCTCCCTTCCTCTTCCTCCTGGGAGAGTTCAGCACCACCGTGGTCCCTGCTGTGTCCCCATGCTCCAGCCCTTAATGATTAGTTTGGCTGGTAGCACTTGTTGATAGCTCATTACTGGATAAAACAGTCATTGTCCAGCAGTGTGTATTGATTTTCATCTAGCCTACGTGACACACTGCCTCTATGTGTTATTCCTCCCTGAAGAGTTCTGAAGATCAGCTTTAAAACATGGGGTGAAATGTGATAGATTTGGGGTATTTTCAGATTAGCAGGTTCTTATTTTGTTCTCTCAGACCCATGTTTTGTCTCAGTGAGTTTTGGCCGAAAGTAAAGAAAATTATCATTTTTTTCAGATAGCTTTTTTATTCTGGGTCAGTGATGTTTTTGAAAACTAGGGCAAGAGAAAACCAAGGTCACTTAGAGTCCTATAAAAAGGCCTAACAAAGAATCCATTCATCCTCATAAAAATAAAAATCCGTATTAATTAACCACGTGGTAGAGATAAGAATTTGAGAGCTTGATTAAATCATTAGCGCCTCTGAGCAGTAGAGTAGGAGGGGAGCTGGGAGGGAAGACACATTCAGCCTGAAAATTGAAATATGACTGCCTGCCACGGTGCCAGAAGCACATCTGTACTGAGCTGTGTGTCGTGTGGCCTGGATGGAGGCAGAGTGACTGCTGCACTACCGTCTGGGGAGATACGGGCAATCATGGAGTTTTGTCATTGATTCACAATGAGATTTTTTTATTTTATTTTTAAATACTGTTTATTTGGATAGGAAAACAAGCCACATTGCAGCTGAGGCTGTGACTGCTTGGAAGGCAGCTCGGTAGCTTGCTCTAGGTAGCAGCTGTAGCTTGGGGAGGGTGTAAGTTGTGCTTTGCCCTGAAATCACCACCCTGTACTTTTCCCTGGTGGGACGTCTGCCTGAGAGCTGCCCACGTGAATCAACACTTGCAGTATCTGGTCCACACCACATAATGCTTCTGCACACTCATATGGAGACATTCAACCAAAACAAGACCGAATGTCCCTATCCTGACCACCTTTCTGTAGCTAACCCCAAAAGCAAGTTCTCCAGATCAGTAGTAGTAGTGTGTGTTTGGCAAGAGCTACAGCTGAAGAGTCACTGGCGTCAGGCAGCGTAGTTAATATTTGCTTTCTGCCCCTTTTCAAGTGCCAGCAATATCAGCCTTGCCTGCCTGATAAAATTCAGCATGGCTACTCATTAATCTCTCGTTAGGTAATTGGAATGGCTCCCACACGGGTATTCAACCAAAGGGTGTGGCTGGGTCCTGTGCTAACATGAAGCCAATATCTCCCTGCTATTTTTGTCCTCCATATATGAGTTGTGATGTTGTTTGGGCTGTGTGGCATGTTTGTGCTTATTTTCTCTTTTCAAAACAAGCAGAATTTTGAGATTGCATTTTTGTCTGTGTCTTTAAGACTGCCATTTTCTTACTGTTTATCATGATTTCTGTGATATTTTTAAAAAGTATAAACCAATCCAGCAAGCAGGGGAAGTGGATTGTTTCATGCTCCGACAGGATCATAGTATTGCAGATTAGAGGATGACTGTTGAAAGACATGTTAGCTACAGGATGCAAAACAGCCCTCAATGTACATAGTGCAGGAATGTTTTTCTCACCACTCACCCATCAGTGAAGCAGAGGGAGTTGGGTCAGATGGTGGGGTTAGGAGCAGGAGGCTGTGTTGTCCTTAAGTGGCTTGCTCTGCTTTGTGAGCTGATGAGGCTCTATGCAGCAAGCCCTTCAGTTTGTCTTGCAGGATGAAAAGCCACCCAAGACTGAGGTTGGTGTTTGCCAAATTCCCAGAGCATAATGAAGTGAGAGACATTTTCCTCTGAGTGGAATTTTCATTTTAATGGGCAGAGCAGTCAGGATCTGTTTTGTTTCTTTTTTTTTTTTTTTGTTAGGTTTGTTGGTTTGTTTGTTTGTTTGTTTTCCCCAAGGGCTTGATGTATTTAGCATCTTTCATCCCACCCAGCCTACAAAAACATACATATCTATTGCTGAGTAGTCTTGGACTTGCTGTATGATGTCATACTTGCTTTCACATTAATCTTTTGTGCAAGAGCCTGCTTTCAGAGGCAGAAGAGGTCATCCACTCCCACCCTATCTCTCCAGCTGTGTTTCTTCTTGCAAGCTGATGGTCTGGTCAGTGTCCCGCTGCCTCTCCCATGCACTGGGAGGTTTTACCCCAGCTGGGAAGTGGACAGCGAGTACACCCACAGCCTCCTTGCTCTCCATCTTCCTCCAGGTGTGAGCTGTGCACGCTGCCCTGCCACCCGATGCTCCTCAGGGAGTTGCACTGGGCCACATGTACTATCCTCTCCTATTCCCCCGTCAGGGCAGTGGGTTGGCATCCAACGGCCCGTCTACCACCTTGTTTGCAGGAGCTCTGAGCCTCTGTGTCTCCATGACCTTGTCCTCTGCTCTGGGCTGCCTGATGCAGCCCCTCCTGCCTCCTGGCACAAGGGGGAGAGGAGCTTGCTCTTTTTCTCTGCTCTGCACCTCTCCTGCCTCCCAGGCTTTGCTTCTCTGCTGCCTGCAGTGAGAGGCGGGGAGCACTGCAGGCCAACCCTGGGGGCTGCTGCCACTGGCCATGCACGAAGGGGCCATCACCCCCCTCGGCCCTCGGAGGAGTGGGGTGGGAAAGCTGTGCAGCTGGCGCAGGCTGAAGGTGGTGGTTTGAGTGACCAAAACGTCAACTCTCTGAACTGCATAATCTTGCCCTCCTCTGAGCTGATCTGTAAAGGCTGGGCTATGAAAAGCCGGGACAACCTTTTGGGTTTTTTTTCAAATAGGGAAGAAGGGGATGACCTCCCTTCCGCAGCTTCAGACAGGCCCTTGGCGGGGGTGATACTTTTCTTTGGCCTGTTTTGTGGGAAGCCAACCCAAACAGTCAAAGCTGATGTGGAAAGGGAGAGAAAAAGGAGTTTGTGTTCATGGCCACTCCCATGAGTTGGTGGGGTGGCTGCTGGTGACAGCACCTCTGCAGTGGTGAGGCCTGAAACACCATGATCTCAGCGGCCAACATCTGCTGCTACCTCAAACCCATATACAGAACTCCAGCAGGGCTGTATGTTTTTGGTGTTGGTGTGTCTTGGGAGTGGGGTGAACTTTTGGAAGGGAGAGTGGGGCAGGGAGTCGCATGATCCACTGGCCATGACCAAGGACAGGACTGGGGAGGTGATCTTCTCTGACTCTGCTGCTCAAGCTGTGCTTTAACTCTCTTGGGGGAACTAGAACTACACTGTTCTTGATCTCTGCTACCCACAAGCTGTTGAGAAAGGCTTTCCCTCTCTTGATGACCACTCTGGTGCAAGAAAATGTGTACTTCCTGGGTGTATTCCCCGATCACCACCTGATAACTCTCCCCAGCCCTTCAGTTAGCCAAGACATCCCACTGTGGGCCTTCACCTACAGATTTGCATTTACTGCCTAACCCCAGCCTCCATCCTGGTCTCATCACCCATGTCCATGCACATAGCTTTTCCCAAATTTCAAGATGGATCTTGCACTGATGTTGTCTCTGAGTCTTTCAAGGACCATTTGGGAATGGGTGGAGTTATTCTGGATGTTATTGCTCTGGAGAATTGTGTGTTCACAGTGCCGCTTGCATTTGCTGAGCTTTTGAGAAAACCTTCATTGGTTGCTCTTTGCTGCATCCAGTAGTATGCTTGTTGGTTTTAGAGGTCCCTGCAGTATCATCATCTGTGCAAGTAAAAAAACATCAGCTCTAAAGTAAGAGTTGAGAAAAAGTAGTATTGAGTAGTAACTTAATATCTGAAAGTGTGGACCTTAGGTTTGAAATGGATGCCACAAATCTTTCTAAGAAAGAGAAATAAAACCAGATAATTTTTTCCATTAAGCATTTTTACTTTTTTATTTCTCCTCAGTGCAGCGAGAGTCTACACAGAAGAAAACCTTTACTAGCTGGATAAATTCAATATTGGCAAAGGTAAGAAGGGGATTCTTAGGAAAGACATGCCTTTAACTTTTTTTGATTTGGATGTGCTGTATGGACATTACAATTTTTAGGATGAAAAAAAATTAATAGAAGGTTTTTCGGCATTGTCTGGAAAAAGTCAACCTGGGCAAGCATTTGTTTAATAGGTGAACGGCATTGTATTGGTGATTGTTGAAGGACATTTGTAAGAGATGGTTTGTAAGCAGATGACAGTGTCTTTCTTGCTGATGTGGTAGAACATACCTCTACCAGATATTGGCACACGTCTTCAGCTTCCATGAGTTTCTGTATTTATGATTAGTTTTACTGTGTTTAGGTATTATTCTGTTACGCCATCATCCCCATTATGAGAACAATGGGGTGACCCAAGTGACTGCTAAGTATTAAGACAAACCCTATAGCAGCTTATGTGCTCTTTAACCTTTCATGAAGCAATTCATGCAGCATGTGCTGGGGCTTTGACTTGTTCAGGCTGAAAAAAAAACCCCAAAACCCCTGGTTTTGGTCCCTTCTTAAGCAGAAGCTGCTGAGCTTATGGTAGGCTTGTGTTGTTCACAAGTAGGTGAAAAGAATGAGGGTTCAGTTATTCAGCTTTATAGTCAAAGTTGTACTTGGAGTACATTGATTAAGATGTCAAAAGATGAATTAAACGCTTTTCCTAACTTTCCCTTTTTCAGAGTTTTTAGAGTCTTGCCACATGCCTCTTTGGAAAGTATAAATACGTGAAAATGAGGCCTAAAATAACACTTAAAACACAGAGGTAGGGCAAGAGGAGTAAGAGACAAACATAATAATGGGTTAGAAGAAGCAGGATGTGGCTGATCAGATGCAGGATTTATATTTCGGCTTGTTTAACATCCATTATTTTTTTAATGTTTTTTTTTTAACAATGGAGTAATCTGTGATGTTCTGTAGTGTGCTGAATTTAAAATGACAAAAGATAGGGTGACAAGTATTGAAATTTATTTTGCAGCATACACCTCCTTATGTTATCTCAGACCTGTATACAGACATTCAGCAAGGACATTTGCTTTTGGATCTTTTGGAAATACTTTCAGGTCAACATCTGGTAAGACGGAGTAATAAAAATACTACCTCAATCTCTTGTCAAATCCAGCAGAGGTTTCTGGATATGTTAACTGTAACCATATGAATGATCCCCCCGGAGTCATAGACCTGTTTGCAAGTAACTTACTCTTTACACCACTGACCCTGAAACACAGTGAAATAAGTTGATTCAAAGTAATATGTGAATCTTTTCAGGACTTCCCTTATCAAAATACAATAGAATTAACTTTTACTGCTGGGGATGTAACCTGTTCTCTTTGCTTCACAGCCACGGGAAAAAGGATTTAATACCTTCCAGTGCAGAAGTAACATAGAAAATGCTTTGACATTTTTAAAGAGCAGATCAGTGAGTATTAACTTTGAAATTCACAGCTAAAGCCATTTGAGCTGGTGGAACATTTTTCTTTGTTAACAATGATCTTTTTTTTTTTTTTTTCTCCCCCCCCCCTAGCTTAAGCTCATAAATATTCATGTTGCTGACATTATTGAAGGAAAACCTTCCATTGTGCTTGGCCTAATTTGGACAATTATATTTCATTTTCATGTAAGTATTTCCATGATGAGAGAGAGTTTTAGTAGAGGGAAGAAAGCATAAAAGTGTGCAGACTTATTTGACTGCCAAATAAATGAATTAGTACAAAACAGAACATTATTTTCTGGCACCTGGAAGTGATGGCTTAGGGAGGAGATGCATCAGCTCATCTTTTCTGCATCTGAGTTTCTTCACCAATGCAGTGGTCGCATTGCAGCCTGACGAACAGGATCTAGCTGCCAATGGTAGGAAGGAAAGATACTCAGATTTTTTTTTTTTTTTTTAAAATGATAAAAAATAGGTTAAACTTTGCCTGTCTAAGGCATGGGAATTCAGCATGAAATAGTTCAGGTTAAACAGATTTGATCTCAGCGGGAAGGGAACTGCTGTTAAAGCTGTCATTCAGTCCTAATTCTCTGTGGATTTCTGCCATTGATGTCTTGGTAATTTTTCACTGAAGCCTGATTGACTCTACCATTATCTCTGATAGATTGAAGAACTTGCCAGGACACTTGCTTGTACTTACACTCAGCCTTCACTTGATTGTTCAAGTGCTGTTGACTCCTCTGCAAAGGCAAGCCAATCAGCTCATAAAACTGCTAAAATTAAGGAACGGTGGAAGATTTCCGCTACAAAGGCTCTTTTGTTGTGGGCAAAAGAACAGTGTTCACTGTAAGTTCCATACAAGACTTATGAATAGTATGTTACACACTGAATTTACTGCTTTCCTCTAAATGTGGCGATATTATCTCCTGTTTTTTTAACATTACTTAGTGATAGTTTAGCAGAAAATCCTTCAGATTTCAGATGTTGTTACCAGTACTCTTAGCACCAATCGGGCCTTAAATGCTTTGACATGAGCCCTTTAAATACAGTTATGTGAAGCTAATCCTACTAATAAAGTACCACAATATAAATGGACGTGTTTGGCTTGTCTCTATTAGGAGCTTCTGTGTGGTAAGTCTAGTGGATTGTTTACGTGATTTGCTAGTGTTAATCTTCATGGATGGCACTGGTTGACAAAGTTTCAATAGTTGGGGTTTTGTTTGTTTTGTTTTTTTTTTTTAATGGAAAATGTAGGATTTCTAGGATTCCTCCATCTTGTTTTTTCCTGTCAAAACACCACGTGATCCCCAAAAGGAGCTTTAGTCCTAGAGGTTCTGGTCCCCAAATCTAACAAGATGTTTGCTCATGCTCGATGTGCAGATAGGTCTGTTGATGTCAGTGAGAGCATTCATAGTGCACAGTCTAGAGCAGACAGAGTTCTTTCTGATGAGGGATAGGTTTTACATTTTCTTGAAGAGCTACTGCTTCACTCCAGGACATTTCAAATATGTTTTATGATAATGTTAGCCCTTTCTCTCCAGCTCTTCTGTTGCTTTACGTTCTTGTAACATCCTACTAATACTCCTTGTTGTTAGTGGGAGGTAATGGCCTTCATCAGTGAATCAGACACTTTCTGTTGGGAGAATGTTTGTGGGCACTGAAATTTCTCTTTTAGCTTTGTTTTATCAAAACAAGATTGATTGGCATGTAAAAACCAGCTCTGTGTCCATGTAATCTTCCTCTTTCTTTTGCTTATTTTTCGTTTTCAGCAGCATTGCTGTCTGGTTTGTAGCATCTTTCTGAACTGTAATTACATTGAATTATTTTGTTGTCAGTCAGTCCTTTTAGTAAAAGCACAAATCTTGTAAGTCCTGGCCTATTGTTTTGTAACTTAATTAGATCACTTGAAACCCCACATCTTTTTCATGCCAGAACATACTCATAATATCCAGTGGTTTCTGAAACATTGTTCCAGAATTCACTGTGGCTTGCAGAGCTGGGCACCTCACAGCACTGTCCAGATGCTGGCTAATAGTTGTTTTAAAGGCACTCAGCTAAATAAGAGAAAAAAGAAATACTTTTCCTGCAGTAACAAATCACTTTTAACGCCTGGATTTTCTAAAATGCCGGGGGTGATTCTGATGCTCTGTTCATTTACAGACAAATACCTACATGGTCTTCAGGGCTTTTCTGTTCCCATATAATACACAGATAGTGAGCCCAGAGGTGATGTTCAGGAAGGATACTGGATCAGCGAGGCTTTATCTTAAGAATGCAGCATAAGATAAAAACATGGAGTCATTTTGCAAAAATAGTATAA
>JANHFX010020351.1:0-26557 GCA_027560015.1 Chloroceryle amazona
CCGAATATGTATCTTATTTCAAGCTGATACTTACCAGATTGTAACTGATATTAATTCTTAATGCCTTATGATTTTGAATACTGCTTTAATAAGATGGTTTTCCTCTAGCTTCTCCAACTAACTCTTGGTGACGAGTGCTATTGGAAGCAGCAGGAATTCAGTGGAGATGCACTTAATTCCCTGCTGAAAAGGATGTGAATCTACATTCCCCCAATAATAGCCAAAATCGATTTCCCATTTACAGACATGAACCCTGCAAAATGTGTGCAAGTGGAAAAAGTAACTTCCTAGTTTTCCCCTGCTACCTTTGCAGGGGGGGCATTCTGAAGTGCTGCAGGAAAGCGAAGAGGTGCTTCAGACCCTGTTAGTGCCTCCCACAGCAGCATATGCATCTGGGCTCATTATGGCAAGCACCCTTTGGCAGGTGTCTTAGGTAGATTATACCACTTGCATGAGGTCTTTTGGAAATCTCTGCAAACAGGTCTCTTTGATGCCTTAATGTGAGGAAAAGCCCCTTTCCTATGAGGGTGACAGAGCACTGAGCAAGCTGCCCAGAGAGGGGGTAGAGACTCCTTCTCTGAAGACTTTCAAAACCCAACTAGACATGTTCCTGTGAACCTGCTTTAATAGGTGGTTTGAACTATGGATCTCCAGAGGTACCTTCCATCCCCCTGCCATTCTGTGTGATTCCGTGATTATAAAGAGTCTTTCCCAGGCTAAGCAGCCTGTTTCACTACTGTGCTCCTTCTGAAATTTCATTCTTTTCTGGTTCTCCTGTAGCTTTACAAGGTGTTTCTATCTGTCATTTAATTCTTCTGAGATCCTTTCCTTCTTTCCATTTTGACATCTAAATGTTATGAACTTTCTGGTGGGATTTGAATAACCTTTTGTTCAACTTTTAGGACTAGAATTTCAAAAGCTTGAATATCAGAATTCATTGTCCATTTTCCTCCATGTCCACTAGTAACTGAGCAGGAATCTTCAACTCCTTTGGACCATGTCGTCGCATTGGCCAGACTTCTGCAGCTGAGAATTGCCAGTCTAATTCTGGGTTGGACATGTTCCAGCTATAAGGGAGAAAGCTGGTCAAGACAGTGCATTAATATGCTAATGCATGCCTTAGAACATCTTTCAGCCTGTTTCCATTGGCAATCTAACAGACTTTTGGGAAGTTATGTGTCAGGAGGATTTCTAGTTCTATGGTAGCTGAACTTCTGAAAGGTCATGGTTGACCTTCTCACATTCACAGTAACCATGCCGAGGTTTGGTTCAGAACAGCAGTTTGTATCCAAGCCTAGGTACCAGCACCTCTTGTGATCTGTCCTCACCCTTGCACAGTTGGTATTAATGCTTAGAAGCAGTCCTGGTAGAGTTAGATAATGGTTGGACTTGATAACCTTGAAGGTCTTTTCCAACCATAGTGATTCTGTGCTTCTAGTGATCCTTGTCTCTGATTTTTTCCTTAGGTACATTTCTACAACACAGTTCTTCCTTGGACTGTTTTGTGGCTCAGTCAACCAGTAATCTTTTCAGAATCTGCTACAGTCTTTATGGATTCTGTTAAAATAAGGAGTCTGCTATTGATTTCATCTAGCAAGATGGGCACTCAAGTATCACAACAGGTAAAGCTCTTATCTAGTACTAGAACGCATTGTACCACCTATTAGTGCAGTTAAAACACTTGCTATAGTTGCCTTGTTCCCTTGAACTATAAGAGGAAAGCAGTCAAATCAATACATTTGACAGATTTTTTTTCCATTACCACAGTAAGGTCAAAATCATTGTCCAGCCTCATCAATTCTCATGTTGCCAGACTGATGCAGCAGCAAAATATGTTGAATAGACGTGGTAGGTCTTCAGCTCAGCAAAATGATGTCAGGAGGGTAACAGCTAGTGGCTAAAAATGAGCTAAATGAGAAAACATCCAGTATAACCCCAGCTTTGGATGATGTGTCACAGAAATTCCATTCTAAATTTGTGATACACATTTTGCTTGAGTTTATGCATCATATTTGAATACTCCTGAGCCCTTCATACATTCTGAAGCCAATATTTTTTGGCTTCAGTCTTAAATACCCAACAACTCTTCCTTTTTCATGGTAGAAGGCAGAAAACCAGTAAGGTTTATGCTACAGAACATATTTCCTACCAATTTACTTGAGCTCTTGATCTCAGCATCTCTTAGGCTAGATTCTCTTTCTTTTTTTTCTTCCAGATTTCTTTCTTTACTTTGTAGTACACAGGTAAAAAAAGGGGGGAAAAAAGTAATAGTTTAAGGAAATATTCAAATCACTGCTTTAAAGTGTTTGGCAGGGTTTTTTCATGATAGTCAACTACTGTTCTTTTGATCTAAGGGCTGTTTTTCTCCTGATCAACACTTAGAAGCCTTGTCTCCTTGAGTGACAGACTCACTGTGAGACATGTTCACTTTTTCAAGCAAGCTTCCAGTTCCACCTTTTTTATTAATGACTTCCCAGCGATATGCCCTGACAGTTTTGATTCTTTGTGAGAGACTTGGAGAGAAGTACTACATCAAGGATGGAGATAGGCTGAGGTACCTCAGCCTCTCGCAACAGGATCAAATCTTCTTTTCAAACCTTTGAACATTCACAGCTCTGACTTTTCCCTTGTGTCTCAACACCACTGAACCTGACAAATGCAGATTGCCCTTTGGTTTTTAAATAAAGAAATAAAAGAAAGACTATATTTAATACCATATCCAGAAAATAGTCTTGTCAAGCTGTGATGATGTTCAACTACCTACCTCATCCACGCTACTGCTGTGTGATCTTCATGTTGTCACCATTTCAAAACTGAAGAGCTTCACAACATCAGCCAACTTCCTTTCAAGACCTGCTCAGAGGTCTTGAAAGGTAGTATATCTAAGTAACTACCTTGTTTGCTTCAGTCTGGTGTGCTTATACTGCCACAGAGGTCTAGGCTGTTATTGAACAGAGATCTGATCAGCACAATCAAGGGAGTCTAGGGAACAGTTCAGCTGTAGGTTCAGTTGCCTTGAGATCTAAGACATAGTGGAAAGCTGGCAGATGTGATGACACAGGGCTTGTGGGAAACCTAAACCTTGTGGAACACCGCTGGGATACCCTTCAGCATCTTATGTCTATATTTAAACAACTGAATCCTGCTACATTTGTGCAGTTGTCCAGTGTTTAGGTGAGGTGAATTGCTGTCTAAACTCATTAACTCTACTGACTAGATAGCTATCAATTATAATGAGAGGTCAGACAACCAGCACTTGTTTGGACTGCTGTGTGAAGATACCTGAATTTCTTAATCTGCAAGGTGAAGCTCACCCCAAGCAGTTGAGACCTAAACTAGTGCAGGTGGTTCTTGTCCTAAATAACTTTTGGAATCTGCCAGTCTCTTAACTCACGTGTCTTCTGGCAAGAAGTTCACTTTTTCCTTTTGTCTGTTTCCAGAAAGAAAAAATAAGAAATTAACTGAAACCAATATGGTCATAAAGATAATATCAAACCAATATAAGTTCATCTGATTGCACACAAGGTTATTTCTCATCTTCAGCTTGCTATAAGCAGAGTATCTATGGCTTTTTAATGGAAACTATACCTTTTACAAGCACATTCAGGCACATTACACCCATCTCGGCACTATATTCTAACAGCCCTGGGTTAGGTCCTGTCTCCTTAAAATTGTTCTTATAAGGAGGAATGAATTCAAACCACATCTCTTGACAAGGGAGAGAAAGGGCTTCCTTTGAAGGACTGCAGAGTAGGTGACTTGGATTGCTTTTTTCTTTCACTTACCTTCTTGTCCTAATTTTGAAAAGGAATTGAGGCAAAATCAAATGGAATCAACATAGTAAATAAATAATGCTTCATCTTTATATAGCTTTTTCTATACAAGCTTCACAGAGCCCTTGTGATAGTGCTATTTCAGGCCTTTTTGCATCTTATGTAACATAGCTGTCCTACTCCTGACTTTGAAATGGATTGACCTCCAAATAATTTACTAACAGTGTACACCATGGATGCTCAGCTGTTTCTTCCAGGAAGACTTAATGTTTACTTGTGATCCCATTTTAAATGTGGAAAGGACAAAGGGGAATCCTGTTTCCTCCAGCTGAGATTCAGATGCATCTTAACAGCAGAAAAATGTTGGCATTGTAGACTGACACCCCCCCCCCCAATCCCCCTTATTATTTTCCTTCCACATCTTCAATTATATTTGTGTGAAATATCCTGTACTACATGAAGGAAAAGAAATGAAATTCACAGCTTCAGGCACATATAGGCTGTTATTTCTTCCTTAGGGGGTTGAATTCATAACACAGGTGTCTGAATAAAATTAGCTGTCCAACTGATCTAGTCACCCCAGCCACCCTTTATTGCCGAAGGGGAGAATAAGGCATCTCCAGGGGGCAATTTCTATTACCCTAAAAGGGGCATCCAAGAGAGATTGAGTGTAAAAGCTTCTGGGGATGACTACTTGTAAAGGTAATGTGCTGTGTCTATTGCATCTATAAAGTGAAAGATTATTAAGTTTGATTTTATGGAAAATAGCTTTCCTTCTCATTCAAAAATTTAAGTTTTAGACAAAGACATTTCTCAGCCCAAACCTGATTCAAGAGGTGGCATTTTCCTGGTTCTCATTTATGAAATCATTAACCTAAATATTTTAATGTGATAATTTCAGTGTTGTGCTTTTTTATTTTTTTAAATAACTTGCTTTATTTCTAAATATGAAGTTGGCCATAAGTAGTCCAGAAATCTTGAGTACTTGCTGAAGGAGAGATTTGCTTTTATTGCTGCTTTTTTTTATATTATAGGGTTTTTATCCATGCCTCAGGAAAGAACATAGTGTTCATCTGAAACCAGGATAGCCTGTTCCTGATTAAATCAAGCTATTTAAATAGTAGGTCTTATTATACTGCAAAATATTGCATACATTTATTCATTTATTATTATTATTCCAAGCTGAGACAATTTATTGTACTTACTGACGATGTGCTATAAATCACCCTGCTCCACATCCTAACACGTCAAAAGAAAACATACTGTGTGATCAAAAGCAAGTATCCATTTAATGCAAGGACTTCTTACTGACATTCTTCCCAAAAACTGTATCTGAAATATATAATTATAAAGGAACCTTCTCCTAAAATGTAAAAAACTCTGCAAAGTCATTTCAAGACAAGCTTTTGTACTTGCAAGCCCACAAGAGACCTCTGTAAGCATGTAGTCTAAACACTGGCTAAGCCCAAGCTGAAGTATTTCATGTTCTAATTCCTAGGGTGGGCAGAATTAGTTTCCTCTGTCATGTGAAAACAAGTATGACTAAGAAATACTGCAGAAAAAGATTTGTGAGCTGGCATAGACTAATTAGGAAATCAATTATAAGTAACATGGTGGTTGGAGGCAAAACAGAAACATCTGTCACACACTGGAAAGGATTGGTCTGATCATATTTACACATGGACAGAAGGCTGCACACTGATGGAAATGTATTTATTTATTGTACTAATGATAAACAAACTTGGTGGAGCTATATTTAAAGGTTATGCTTAAGAATTAGGCTTGAGTATGGCTATAGAATGGTAGGGGTTGGAAGGGTCCTCTGGAGATAGAGTCCAACCCCTCTGCCAGAGCAGGACCACTGAGGGCAGGCCACACAGGAACAGGTCAAGATGGGTTTTGAAAGTCTCCAGAGAAGGAAACTGAAGAAGGTCAGTGTTACAGCTTTGCTAACTAAATCTCACAAAATCGGTTGCTCTATTTCCACCCCTTCCTTGAAATATTTTCACTTCAGTTCAAGCTACGGGGTGTTTGGCATTTATAACTTTGCAGCCATTCTGGATATTCATCATGTCCCTAGGCTGCCCAAGAGGCATGTGCTCAAGAAGCCTGGCCCTGTCATTATACATGGAGTAAAGATGTGGATTTGTATGACAGTGAATGGTGGAACAGCTTATTCGCTGCAGGCATCTGTGAACACAAGCAGAAGCAAAGGAAAGTATTATCTCCCACAGTGTCCACAGCCATGGTCTGCTGCTTTTGCCAGCATCATGAAGAGCATCTCCTATAAGCCATAAAATAACTGTGGCAGAATGAAGTAGTTGGCAATGAGTGGGAGCAGCTTTGCACTTGTGATTCTGTTTCTCAGCGAAAGCCAACTCTTCTGCAAAAGCTATCCTCAGTAAAATGACTGCCAGAAGCCCTACTTAGAAAGATGCTCCCTCTAGATTGTCTCATAACTACCCCAAAATGTGTTCACCATCCCGAAGAAGTTTACCCCAGAGCAGCAACTGCTCTGATCACTCCTGTAGCTACATCCCTGGCTGCAAGGTGCCAGCTAGGAGAAGAAAGGTCACATTTGCTCATACACTTTAAAGTTTTGAAAAACTCAGAGCTGTGAGAGCCATCCAAGAAATTTTACATTCAGCTTGTTGCACCTGCTTACCATGAACGACATCAGTCTCTCCCCTTTCTTTCATATACATTATGTGTATAGAGTTAGATTACAACACTGAAATATTTTGAGTGCTTTATCAATTCCTTGCAGCCAGGATTCAAACTACCCCTATCTGCCTTCCTTCACTGCATTTAACACTGCATTTCCTTTCCCTCTCTGGGTAGAGAAGATAAAGTGATTCAAAACTGGGCAGTGTTTGTTGGGGCTAACAGATTTCCTGCAGAGCAGCTAGCTGACAAACACAGAGTTAAATGGATTTGATTGCTGCTGTTGTCTTTTAGTCCTTGCATTAATGAGAAGGTAGTCACCTGGGAACAGTCATGATTCATTACTCCAGGAGTGGATTTAAGAGTGTTAACACTACCCACGATGCAGCACATTCATACCCTTGACTTGGAGTTGACTGCTCAATCCTCACCACTTTTCCTTTCATGCCTTTACCTTGAGAGGCGTGTGGGCAAAGGAAAGGAGAAAGAGGAGAAATTGTGAGAGAGGCTGCAAGGCAAAGGGATGCAGCCCCTTCAAATCACAAGGTGAAAGAAAGAAGCTTGAATGAAATCAAATCCATCACGGTGTTGTTTGACCACTTCCATGGGTGGCTCATCAAGCCAGGGGGCGAGGAATGATACTGCAATGTTTTCTTAGAATAAAGTTCTCTGGAAGTGCTGTGAGAGCTAATGAAATTAAGGAGTATTAAAGCCTGAAAGAGCAGTAATGAGTGATACCAATCCTCTATCTCTGGGCTTAGCGAAGCTCTAGAAATGGATGGAATTTAGAAAATTTTGAAGTGAGAAAAAGCAACTGAATTGGGCAAGCTTCCCTGTGAAATGGCAGATGAATGGAGGAAAGGTTGATCTTGGCACAGCGATGCAACAAAGTTGAGGACAAAGCCAGGAGGGCTTAGACAAGATTATGTTTAGCTGTGACAGTCATCCTAAACCACAAAGGAGTTCAGCTTGTCTCTGTTAGATGAATTTTGAATCCCGATAAACCCATGTGCATACTTCAAGCAGCTTGAAAACAAGCGTAACTAAAACCATAGTGGATTGCAAATTGAGACAAGGTTGTTCTAGTTAAACTACAGAATTCAGAAGTGAAACACTAATGCATTAACAAAATGAGTCAGAAACAAGAGAAGACATATTTTGCATTTAAAAAGCCTCCCATAGATGGGCACATTGCAAATGCCAGATCAGCCTCGTAAAACCACTGCTGGGAGGGTGAAGGCTGATTTCTCAGTTGTTCAGATAGGAAAGCTGGAGCGCAGGGAAGTCAAACAATTCTGTAAAAAAACACTGGCAGAAATCAGAAAGCCTAGCTGAACTATTTGTTCTTGCCAGCACACCCATTTCTTCCTTATTCTGAAGAGAGAATAGTTTGTAAAATATTCCTGGTTTTATTTTTACTTTGTACATTCTGTCTATAAAATAACCTTTTTTTTTTGTTGCTGCTGTGGATGGGTTTAAAGAGACAAGAAGAAATTGTTAACATTTAGTGATATGTTCTTCAGGCCATTTGAGCACCTGCTTTTTCTCTCTCCAAGGTATTGTTTATTCCCCCTGACAATGAGCTTAGCTATATGGTAGCATATCAAATACTATTCTGATTATGGCTCTCTAAGAAGGTCAAGATGCTAATAGGGGAGAATGTATAACTAACAATATTGGTAAATGAAGAACATTTGCTGTTTCTTCCCTGCTAGAAAGTTGTGTATAATTGCTTGGGAAAAGAGATTGAAAACCCTGCTAAAAGTCCAAATTTAAAGGTAAATGTGTCAGAGTATGAGTGTGGATAACACTTTCTAGTTTTATAGTACTTGTCATCCAAGTGTTTCAAAACATCTCATAGATATTGATCAAGGTTTTCTATTTTATCTTTCCATTATATTTTGTTATATGTATTATCCTTCTATTATATTTTTTCATAGATAAAGCATGGCACTATAGTTTTCCCATCATAATGTAAGTGGTGAAAATCATCTAGGATGGAAAAAAGGCTTTCTGCATTTTGTTTTTAACTGCTAGAAAGGATAAATAAACATAGAGCAGTTTAATTAGTATTTTTTTAATAATATGTTGGTTTATGTTTGTGTGTGTTTAAGGGGGTATTTGGTTAGAGATACCTAAAGAAATAGCTACTGGAATTAGAATTAATATTTTTTTTAATGTCATTCCTTTGAAATAAAACTGTTAGGGTTTCACTCGTTAATTTAAAGTCTGTTTTACAGACCCTCGGATGAGCAGAAGTTTAAATGATGCAGATATCAGCTATGAAGCTCATTCATGTTCTTTCCTCATCCTGATTCTAGCTGTTGCTCATACCCTGTGATAAAAAGTGTTTGCCTATTCCACTGCCTGTGAAGATTGTTCCCTAACCAGTTTTATTCAAATTGATGCTGTGAGAATTAACAGCTTCCATAAAAGGTCTTTCCCAACCTGATTCCTTTTGACTGTGGAAGGCTGAACACAATTATACAAATAGTTACACTGATGGGTGTGTAGATCCAGTACTCCCTGGAGTAAGCTACAGGTAGAATGTAGGTATGTTTGCAATTCAGTCATTTAAAACCAACCAGAAATTTAGATGACCTAATTCCATTTGCATATCATTGTAATTATCTATACCTTTATTTTTTCTTTTGTATGAGTTCGGTACCCAAATGGATTTTTCCAAGTTGTCAGAAGCAGAAATCAGATTTAAGAAGAGTAATAAAAAAAGCCAAGAGAGCTTTAAACCAGAAAGATTTCTTTCCACTGCAAAAGTTAAACCAAAACAAAATACAGCAAGGCAAAAAGAAGCCTTTAATATTCAGGAATGTATAACAGTATAGATAATGTTATTACTCTGACAATTGGAGGGAGAGTTCCAATAAAACTTTGTGAGTTAAGGCATTTTCTTGCTGTATTTCAATTGAATTCTTGGAAAACAAGCTTAGGGGAATCATATGCAAATAAGACTTGAAAAGTTGTGTCCCCCCGCCCCCAAAAAATAAAATAGTTTCTAGAAAGGTTTCAAGGTGAAGCAGGTGTTGTTTAAAAAAAACCCTAAGATATAATTATCTGAGATCTGGAGAGCTACTAATGATTTTTGGAGGGAATGAGAAGCAATTTGGTCATGCTATGTTAATGTGTGGAGAGATTTATAAGGAGAGCAGTAATGAATGTTGTCACTTCTAAACAAACAAAGCAATTGCAAAGAATATTGATTTTGTTTGTTTGTTTTTTTCCCCACAGGACTTAGATGGATGAAGATTGCAATACCAGCGAGTTCAACCAAGTTGAGTTAACACTGAGTTACAAACTCTTCTTCAAAGGTATTTCTCTGACTCCTCCAGAAACTAACCCTTTCCCTTTGTAATATGTTTTAAGTTTGATCCCTTCTCCATCCCGAAGGTGAGTGCACCTCTGAATAAAGCAAAGGAAACTAAGAACCACTATTAAGTCTTGCTCAAGGCAACAACTAGATGTTCATGTTGGTTTCTTTCTTTTTTTTTTATAAAGAACACCATGCCCTTGCTTAGAGGCAAATTAATAGAGGTTTTTTATTACAAGCTCTGTAATCTAAACCAAATTATTCTGCAGTCATTCCTCTGTTACCTGTGGGTTACTTATCTAATTGGTAGCTCAAGATGACAAAAACCTGCACAGGAACTTCTGTAGTTCTTTCCACAGTGTAACTCACTATTTATTTATTGCTTGTTTCTTTACCACCCGAAGTAATTTGAATAATGGAAGCAGCAGTAATTTTAGTAAATGTGGTATTCTTGATAAAAAAAAGGTAGAATGAATTCTGGGTATTACAACAAGAAGCAATGAATAAATACTCTTCTGAGATAGGGAAGTGAATATAATTTTGAAAATTAAACACATTAGTATGCAAAATGTATCTACTAGTTTACCTATTAAGGAAGGTCAAACTTAATGATGTTTGCATTTTAATCATTCATTTTTCAATTAAACACGATCAGAATATACTAGACCAATATCCTAATCCCTTTCTCTTGAGCTCAGAGAGAAAATAAGTTCTTTACTAGAATCAAGGGAAAAACAAGTTTGATTTTACCAGGAAAAGTCTTCAGGTGTCTGGCAAGTCTTTGAGGATAAAACCCAGTTTGACTGCAGGTTGCAGTTGAATATAATCAAGTATGTATGGATAGCTAGGTATTTTTTTGACTGAATAGCCACCTCCCCTCCAGCTCCCTATGAACAGGATGGTGATACCCAACTGCCATTTCATCTGGGGCAGTGGTGAATGCAGAAATCTCTCCAAGGTGACAGGTAAACGGTGTAAAGTATCACACACTAGATCCTGATCCTGTGCCATGGCCCAATTTAAATAGCTAGGAACTATTCCATTTTCTAAGAATTTCAGGATTTTATCCAAGTAAACAGTACAACAAACATTTTCTAGAGATCTGAGTTGGCAAGTGAAGAAACTGCAGTCATTTCTCTAGCCATCAAAAGGCACTTGACAGAAATAGTCAGAATTAGAGTGCACATCTCTGATCCCAAGTAAATGTGTGTTTAGTTCTTGATTGGCTTTCATAATCAGATCAAGACATACAGAAATTGTCTGGACACCTCCATGATAGATACAAATTATTTCCCTCTCACAGTCTCTTAAAAAAACAGAGCCTTACCAAAGCTTCCTTCTATTCCCCAGTTCTTTTTTTGAGGCTCTGTAATTATAACGAGGCAAATATGACTTGCTGAATACCAAGAATACAAATGGTGAATGAAAACCATTAAGAGCTGCCCTTAGGCACGTGTAATAATTCTGCTGCACACAGCTATTTATATATCACCAGATTAAAACATTAGAGCTCTACCAGGATATAAGCAAATGGGGCTTGGACTGAAAGTAATGCTACTGCCATGAGGTAACATTTCCAGAGGCTCAGCTGATAGAGAGCAGCAATCGCTGGAGGTGACCTAAATCTGCTCAGGGTACTCCCTGGGGAGATGACAAGCCCCAGACTGACAGAAGTGCTCAGGAATTGTTCTCCAAATACAGCTGGAAGAGGCCCCAGGTTGATTGATATAATGGAAGAGATGGAAAGATGGATTAGATGTTGTAATAAGTAGTTCAGTGCTTCGCAGTTGGCTTAAATCCCAATGCAGGAGACTGCCATCTAGTTCTTCCTTCAAGAGCATACAAAAGTTTTAACCAGCTCTACCTCCATGTGCATCTCTCCGTCTTAATTCAAATATGCCATATCAGATGGGAAAGATCTTTATGGAGACATCCTTCCCTCAGTGGATCTATTTTACCTGATCCAGGTTTTCAACTCTTTTTTTCTAAAGTCTTCCTCCCCTCTTTTTCTTTCATATTTGTATCTTCATTTCCCTCCCCTCAAAATCCTGAGGGAAATGTAGTTTCTTCTAGTAGCTCCTATATCTTTTTTTCCTCTCTCTCTCCTCAACCCCACTGACCTCTCAGCTCACTTCCCTAAGCCTGTCTTGCCCTATTTCCATACAAATCCATTTATCTTTTTCCAAAAGAACCTGAGTTTTTGATTGTTTGCTTACTTGTTTGTTTTGCTTTGTCTTTAAGGAAAGGTACAAATAAGGCTCCTTCCACAGGAAAAGCACTAACTGTTCCAAGGCATATTTTTCAGACAAACTTTTTTTCCACATAGTTAATTCAAAAAGAAGGAAATAAGAGGTCAAGAGCCAAACATCTACTGATGTTTTAACATTCTTTTTCTTTATTGCTTTTGTTTGCAGAGAAGGAACAAAATTCTAATGACTAGGAGGGTTTAATATAATTGGTTATAGTGTTGGTAGATTGATGACTCCTAACACTCAAAATCCTTGAACAAGCCCTCAAAAAAAAAAATGGTAGGAGGACACCCTCTTCTGCTAAAGTAAAAAAAAAATATTTACTGATGACTTCACAGGTCCAGAATTTCAGTGTGTATAAGTGCTCTTCAAACAGACTTGATGATGCACTTAAAACCTTGAGTTCTGCAGAAAGAAAGAGCCTGTCTCTTGTGCCTCATTCCTCATGACTCCAGAGCTTCTTATGGGGATGTGTATGCCTTTTTACTTGTCTTCCCTCAAAATCTGCAGAGCCAGTCGAGAAACTCCAGCAAAGCCTTTCTTTTCTTGCTCGCTACCTTCCACCATCCCTTTCAATTTATTCTTAGAAGACAGTCAGTTCTTCAGTGCTGTTGAGACTGTGTGTGGGAGTCTTATCCAGTAATAACCTGCAGACATACAGTTTTAGTTCCCTTGTTCGTTCCTAAACTTACTGTTTTTATCTCAAGGAATTGCTTGAGAATTTTTGCTTGGACTTCTGATTTATGGGGCTGGCCTCCAGTTTTATGAAAAGATCTAAACTCACCTGTAGTGGGGTTTTCACTGTGAAGGGGAGAGAAAATATATCTTGTTCCCTATGAGTTTTAATTCCTTAACATCTCCATTGGGAGAGACAAAAATAAAAGTTAGATACCATTGCAGCGCAGTTAAATGGACTCTTGAATTTCATGGATCTTTCCCCTGTGTATCAGTTGAAGAGGTTCCCATTGATCTTATGGGTTCTTCTCACAGAATTCTCCAAACAAAATCATGGCTATGAAAGTACATTATTCACAACATTAGGTCAGATTACTTCCTCAAATTTAATTCCTTGCCATTTCCCAGGGAGGCACAGTCAGTCAGAGGAACATTCCTTTTCCACATAAAAATCACCAGGACTTTCCTTTCAAGAATCCAGCATCTCCAGTACAGCCCCAAAATAATTTCCGGAGACTGCTCAGTGCTCTGAATTTCCAAGTCAGTAAACAGAAAAGTTATGTATAAGTTGCTAATAAATCTTGAGTTCTGCACTTCTGTGCCTTGTAAATAAAATCAAAGAGAAATAAGGATCTTCTTGTCATGACTTAATATAGAACACCATCACACTGCAGTAAATCATTTATATGTGCAGTGATTAGAACAGTGATTTAGAATCATTTCAGACATCTACAGTAAATAATAAGGCTTTGCAGTGGTTATTGTGTCAGCATACATCCTGCAGCCTTCCCATTCAATTCTCTTTTCAGGATTGCTTTTAGGGCACCTACAGGAAATTATGTGGATCAGCTGACACTCCTTTTGCCTTACTTTCTCATGGGTCTGAGTCACAGGCTCCTGGGCTTCCTGCCTGAACAAGCCAGCAAGTTCCCTTCAAGAAAAATCCAGAAGCTATTGTCAAGATAAACCTGAGTCCAGACAATTGGCTTCAAATAGTTATGGATGTGAACCACATCTAATTTTGCTCCCTTCATCTGATGCAGTTATTTAACAACATCCCAGCAAGATTGAAATACTTTTCCCACTCACAAACATTCCTGCCATGAAGCAAGGAATGAAATGTGCTTTCATTGCCATGCTATAGAAACAAAGCTCTGGTGAATTACACCACCATGCTCTGACGTGAAGGAAACATCTGCAAAAAAATCCCCATAATTCCATTTCAGTGACACTCCAAACCATCTCTATCCTTGCCTTTCCTCATTTTCATTCCTCCCTAAATATCTGATAATGTCTTGCACAATCCCAAGACGTTCTTTCCCTGAATCCCATAACAAATCCCATACCTACCCCTCTCCATCTGTGGGATGCTCCAGGGAGCATCCTGGATGACTCATGGTGATGGGTGTCACCGTGGATGGGTTGACCTTTATCCAACAGCCCCAGCACCAGGAAGGGTAGGGGGCCCCTCAGCTCTGGCTGGATGATTGGTGCTCCTCTGCTTTCCATTTCCCTCTGTGATCAGGGAGATGAGCCTTTCATCACACAACCTAACAGCATAAGATGTGGTGAGAACATCAGGCTTGGAAAGACCATATCAACAGCTTGTCAGTGACAAGAAAACAGCAAGTGAAAAACATTTAACCTAAGGGTGCCGTTTCTTCTGCACACAAACAACTTCAGACTCTAAGTTCCTTACTCTGCTACCACAAACTTAAAAACTTTTGAAGAAAGTTTAGAAGAAACTTTTGAAGTAAACCAAAAGTGCTAAGAACAATTTGACTGAGACTGACTCACTGTTTTGTGGCAGCTATACTAATAAAGCAAGCTTGATGTATTTATCCTGGAAGATGTAATCATGAAAATAAGAAACCTATGTCTATTGAAATGCAAACTGTGGTTTGAGAGCTCTTTTTTATTTTGCTCTTCATCAATAGTTGAAAAAGTGCTGATAGAACTGCTATTTTTTAAATTATAATCATTATTTTTATTCCTGTATTCTGGAATGGTAACTATTTAAAAACTGATATTAAATAAGCCAAAGTTTCTACTGCAATGTGCCAGGTGGTAGGAAAAGAAAGGGAAAGGTAGGTGTTGAAATAATAACAGAAGAAACATTTTAGACAACTTTTTTTTTTAATAAATCCATTTAAATTCTGAAAAGAAAGCAAAAATTGTCTTTTGGGCAGTTTAAGCATAAATCTCTCTGCTTGGAATGCTGTACTTCATGAGTGCTTCTATCTGCATACAACTCTGCTGTGCTCTGCCTTGTCATTGGCAACAGCCAAACGACCTGAGCTGTCCCCTGGCTGAGCTATGGTGCGACACAGCCTTTCACCCAGGGTCATCATGGGCTACTTGATGCTCTTCTTACCAAATCTGAAGGGAGACAGACTTTTGCTCTAAAAGAGGAAAACAGAATGATCGACTGAACAAAAGCAGGTAAAAACAAGAGTCAAAAATACACATAATTTTCTTTCAACGAGAAGTTTCTACACTTCTTTTTTAAGAACTAAAAGAAAGCAACTATCTTAGAGAAGCAATGATATGAATGTGAGGTAGCTACCTGTATTTTCAGGTTAAAATATCTTCAGCTTGTCTTCTGTCACAGATGCTTTTAGTGCTTGAAATATCTCTGTAACTGCTAAAAATAAAGATTACTCCAGCAGTAATGGAATGAAATGCCAGGTAATCCATTTTTTTCTGTGTTTTAAAGTGCTCTGTACAAGTCATAGTTGAGATTTTGCATAAGAACTAAGTGGAATGAGGAACATCTTTTTCTTTCAAATTGCTATGAACAAAATGGTTTTTGAACAAGAAGGCTATTTTAGATTTTAAATACAACAAAAAATCATTAAAGTTTTCACCCAGAACTATTGCAACGTTCAAAACATTGTAACAATATAATACATAATATAAAATGCATATAAATTATCTGTAATATATGTTTATATTAAAAAGAAAGTTAAAACGAAACATAAATATTTTGACTTTGTAGAAACAGCTGAGCCAAAATGATTGCCTTGACCATTTCCCCTTGCATTTCACTTCTTGTCAAGTCTGTGTACTTCCATGAAATGCTTGGATTTGATTCCAATTTTCTTTCTTGGTGAAAAGTGGTTTCTTGGATGCTTTCCAGGGTTGTCAGCACCCCCTTTTTGATGGAAAATGTAAGGTTTGTCCATTAGCTGAATATTTATACATTCTGGTCTATCTCTGGAGAAAGTTCCACCTGGTCCCTGCTCAGGTGTCCTTTGTACCCCTCCCACCATCTGCTCTGTAGATGGTCTTTACAGGAGATCACAAGTTTTCAGACTGTGTCAGAATGTCAGAGATTAAGAGCTTTTGTTGTACTTAACCAAAATTAGAACTGAAATCTAAAGAGATCAACTCTGCCAACAATAATTTATCCTATTGGAGGACAAATTCAATAATTTTTGTAAGATACTTGGTTGCATTTTAAATTTATCTCTGTCATTCTGTTTTACTTTTGATTCCTCTATTGGCTGAAGATATTGAAGTGAATAACCAAAAACATTTTGAATCTTTTTCTCCAGGGAGATGATGATACATGTTTGCTGCAATATAATCAAAGTACCTGCTTCTGCATTTTTAAATTATTTTATTATTATTATTGTTTTATTTTTGTTGTTGGAATACAGTCACAAGTGACCAAAAAAATTACATAAAATACTTGAAAAATTGGTATGCGATAACCACTTCTTTCCAAACTGGATATGACCTTCTCACTATTCATTTTGTTTGTTACTGTCCCTCCACTGTATTTTATCCTTTGTTTAGAAAGCAAGTTCTGTTGGAGGGGATTCATCTCATCATCATCTCATTTAGCTATAGAGACTGAAAAGTCTATGGGTGTTTGAAAGCTGAGCTCTTCCAGAGTGGTTATTCAAGTATAACTTTAAACAGAACCACACCATTGCTGAGTTTGGAAGGAATCTTCAGATATCCTTTAGTCCTAGTCCCCTGATCTGCTTTAACCAAAGGGTCAACTAGAGAAGAACCATGTCCAGCTCAGTTTTGAACATCTCCAAGGATGGAGACTCTACAGTGTTATTGAGTAACCTGTTCCACTGTTCAACCACTTTCATACTACAGAAGATTTTTCTTATGCTTAAACTGAATTTCCTGTATTTCGGTTTCTTACATTAGCCCTTGTCCTGTCACTGGCCACTACTGAGAAGACACTTGCCCTGTATTTACTCCCTCCACCAGATATTTATACACAAGGATAGATCCCTCTGAGCCTTTTCTTCTCCAGGCTGAACTGTTCCAGCTCTCTCAACCTCTCCCTGTAGGTCAGATGTCCCCATCCCATTATCATCTTTGTCTTCCTTCACTGGACTCACTCCAGTATATCCCTGTCTCTCTTGTACTGCGTGCCCAGCATGGGTCCCAGCACTCCAGATGAGTCTCACCAGAGCTGAGGGGAAAGATCCCCTCTCTTGATCTGCTGGCCACACTTCTCCTTGCGCAGCACAAGATGCTGTTGATCTTTTCTTGGCACTAGGGCTCATTTCAGGTTCATGGTGAACTCATTGACACAGACTCTGAGACACTTTTCTACCAACCTACTTTCCAACCTGTTGGACCCTGGCCTATCCTTCTGTGTGGAGTTCTCTTCCAGCATTAAAAGGATATAAAGAAAGCTCACTTAGATTTAATGCTGAAATTTTAAAACACTGTTAGATGTGTCACTCATGGCAGTTTACCTGCATACCACCTTAAAACTGGTGCCCTCATTGATGTAGCTAAATATTCAGGACAAGGTGTTGATGGAGATTGAATTGCCTCCAAAAGTCCCTGTTCTTCTTCTGTTTTATTATTTTATTTTTTTTTTCTCCCTCAGGTAAATGGCACATTTCCATTTGCAGACAAAATTTTGTAGGAGAGAAGCGACATCTATTGCTTTGTGTCCTCTACCAAGTCAGTTTGACTCTGAGACATGTCGAGTGTCTCTGCAACACCTTTATATATGGCTTCTTAAAATATGGCTCATATTTACCCAGGCAAATGGCATCAAATGATAAATATCAGAAATATTCTTCCCTCTACTCTCTGGTGGGCATGCTGGGATTTAATTAATCAAAAGGTATAAATTAGCCATTAGAAGCATATGCTGATTGTTAGGGATGGGGAGTAGGGTGACACCTACTCAAAAATAACACAAAAGCAAAAAAAAACCAAACAAAACAAAATCAAACTAAAACCCAAAACTAACAAGGTTCTCTAAACTTCAGAGAAATAAGATGTTGCATATGTAGACTTGTCTGAGGCAAAAAAAATGAATGTATTGCACTGGTTTTAGAATGTAACCAGTTCCTCTGAAGAAAATCCATGGGATGAAAGGATTATGCAAGGCTGTTTTTATACAGGTCATGTGACCCAGGCCTGCTATAGACTCTGCTTATGTTTAAGACTGAATTTCTGAAATCAAGGTTGCAGATGACAGCAAATTGAGGGGGAAGAAGGGAGGTGGCCAATCGAAATGTTTAAGTGCAAGGCTCCCCTTAAAAGGTGATATATGTAAAATTTATTTGCATATGTGTAGATATGCATAAAAACAAACATATATGTGAATATACTGATTGAATTTTCCTTGGTATTCTACATCTGTTTCCTCAGACCTTAATATCTCTCTTCCAACAGCTCTCTGTTTCTGCTTTTCCCCACCTCTACATTAGTTCTGTAGAAAATCATCTGAGGGTGCTTTAAAACAACTGAGACTTATCTGTAGAGGAAGGTAACCCCCTTGGAAAAGGGGTAACCCTCACTGTTGTCTTGAGGCAAAATCTTGGAATAGAAAATACTGATCACACACACACTGACAAGCATCCTTTTATCCCTTGAACTTTATTTTTGTGCAAAACCCAACTCCTCACAGAACCCCAGAATACTGTAGTCCTTGGTGTGGCTCAGTGGGCCTGGGAGTTATCAACCTTCTGTACAGGGGTAGAAAAGACCTAGGTCTTCAAGATCATTTCTGCATCTAATTCCTCTCGGCTTTAATGTATTCCAAGAGGAAGCAAGTGTTTACACACCTTTCAGGGACTGGAACTAAGCAATCTGCTAGAAATCAGAGAGAATATGTATGAAGGTAAAGAAATGATCATTGATTCTCCTCACAGCAACTAGATTATCCCTTTTCTGTTTCTCAGAATTACCTAAGTCTTAAGAGCATCCTGATCCAGGCTATTTTACATATCATCAGACTCACTTTTGATGATACCATTTGCTTTGAGCTCTTTTAATCTTTGAAAATTGTTCCAGTCTGCAAATTGAATGGACCATCCCTGAATTGAAATCTAAGGAGGGACCTGAAGCGCTGGTGCACTGACTCCCTCTCCCACTGCCTTCATTATTTAATTTTATTCTTATACATTTAAAAAATGATTTAAATTTATAAGAACTTACAAGCCTCCTTGGTACATTGAGCAAAAGGAGCTATTCTGCTTCTAGGGTAGTGTTTTGATCAGAACAATTCATTCCATACAAGCATGTGTGTGCTTAAGCCATTTTTGCTTTTCAAAGCACAGAGGCACACCTCTTTATTTTATACTTCACTCTTGAATGTCCTTCACCTTCAGTATGAACTTTTCATATCTTTGCTCACTTGATTCAAAGAAAAGCAGAGCACTGTTCCTAACACCACATAATGCACCGATGTTGCATGAAAGTATTGCACAACACTGGGATGGAGACTGCCAGATAATGTGTCTCCTTGTTTTCAGGTGTTTTCCTTGTAGAGTCTGAGCCAGCATTTGACACCTTTGGCAAATTGAGTGACAGCTTAGTCCTTGAGCGACCTCACAGATACCAAAGGAAAAGGGTTCTTCTCTGAGAGAGCAGAAGCAAAGCTATTTTGACACGTGAAACTGCCAGAGCGTGTCCTACTGGACAGGATTTGGGCAGACAGATGGCTTAAGAAGCTCACGGTAGATTGAGGGACAGATCCTTCACCTGCTACTCTTTGGGACTAGTTTTTTTGACAGTTTTTATGTATTCCCATCCGGTGGCTTTTAGCTGTGACCACAAAATGTTCTATCTGATGGCTGTTCACCCATGTGTGGAGGCGATGCAGTTTCCCTCTTTCATGAGTGAGTGTTCATACCTCTATGTGCTGCAGACAGAGAAAGAAAATAATTTTCACATTTCAGGCTAGATTGCACCTTTATCTAGTAGCTTAGTTGATTGTTACTGTTTTCTCCTACTTTTCGTAGGAAGCCTTCATACTGGGCCCTGCAAGGAGCTGCACTGGGGCTTGACTCAGTTTTGAGTGCAGTGCTGCACAAAATGAACTTCAGAGGTTCCTTTAAACATAAATCAGTTTACGTTTGTGGCTCGAAGCCAGGTCAGGAATATAAAAGATGTAAATCAAGACAGTAATTTGTACCAGGCATTCCTAGTGCTGTGGGGGTGATGAGGATCTAATATTTAGTCCAAAGTGAGTAATGTGTTTAGGATTTATAAAAAGGATACTTCCTGATTTCTCTGTTTTATCTCTTTGTATATTATGTGGTAAAAACACTCGAAACATGGTCTTTGTTTGCAGTGTAGCCATAAAAATGCATGAGCAGGAGTGGTGGGTGATGACAATCCAAATGAAACCATACCTGTGAAGGTCCTTGATCTGACAGTGCAAGAGAGGGTGAGGCTTTTTAAGCTTTAAATGAGGTTGAAGGTTGATTGAAGGTTGAAATGAGGTTAACTAAGGTAGAAGAGGGAAACATAAGAAAAAACAGAACAGAATGTGTGTGTGCATGTGTCTGATCTTATAACAGGCTGCAGCATTCTCAAAGTAAAATGGTACCTCACTCCCCAGAATTCATAGTAACTTCAGATGCTTAATATAGAGAAAACAAATGTTTGACAACTTCTAACTCCATGGCTCAGAGCAATAATGAATATTGTTTTACAGTGGTATTTTTAGTTTCAACTAAAATAGCTGAAAGTCAGTGCTGGCAGCAGAACATTTTCTTGAAAAAGTGATTGATATGGTAGGGATGGTTACTGTCTTTAAGTAAAATAGATACTCCCACGCAACTCCTTCATCTGCCATCAAAACCCCTCTTGAAATTAGTATATTTATTCTTTATAAATAGCCAGAAGTTTTTATAGTTTATTCTTGGCATGGTCAACAGTAGGTTTGCTCTTAACTTTGAAGGAAGTAGGATTTGGTGTTAACAAATATAATTTTCCATTTAATTTCTTTCCATACAAAAGTTAGTTTAGTTTTTCCTTTCTATTCTTTAGTCATCCACGCAGTGTCTGGTTTAGTTTTGTTCTATTTGATTTTCCTTCTATAGTGCTCTCCAATTTATTTTTATTTTTTCAACACCTTTCATTTAATATAAGCTTTTTGACAGTGTTTGCTCCACAGCTGAATATTTAACATTTATCTGAATTAGATCCCATTTATACCTATAACATTGATCTTGTATTCAGATTGTTCCTGTTTTATTTCACCTGGCTACTCCTAATTTCTGAAGCTTTCATCTATTACCTTGAAATATACAATTTTCAATACCATAGTCATAGTTATTTATAAAAAACTGCAGACAGAGAACAGATCTTTCCACAGATCAGTGACCCAGATTTGATCTGAGCTGTTTTCAGATGGACCACATCTACAGTGAGAACCCTTAATTTATGTTGGGAAAGATGAAGATGTAACAAGAAGTGGTATTAGAAAGATTTAAAATACTTCAGCCTTTTTTCCCTTGTGTTTAGAGGAACCTTCCTCCCAGAACCAAGAAGAGAACTCATTAGTAGGACTATAAAAAAATTAAAACCTCTTCAGTTAAAATTCTGTCTTAAGAAATCCTTGTATTGTTTCTATTTTAAAAAATGACTATATTCTTAAAAACCATTCTTTCCCACTCAACAAATTTGGAAGATCAAAACTCATCACCTCAAGATCCCTTTCTCTACTAAAGCTTATTATTTTCCTCATTAGGAGATGCACTCCTTAGTGCATCTTGGCTGACAAGATTTTTCCTGGATTCTGGCCTTTCAAAGACTAAGGATTTCAATAGTTAAGGGAAGGTGCAGTTGAGCCTCTTGAGGAGATTGGGGACATGGTAATCCCTGGCAGACACTATTCTGAAAGGAAATATTTTTAGGATGTTTCTGATAATTGTATTTTTACTACAGTTTGGCTACAGGAAGCCAGCTCTCCCTATTTCACCTGTTGCTCATTTGTCAAATATGAATTTGGAACCTTGTGGCGTGTTCTGTTGGGCATATATTCACCCTGAGGTGAGATTTTAGCTGCTCAGAGGTTAAAGCCAGACTTGGCAACAGTCCTGTGGTTAATCCTGTCTCATTATGGTTGGACTTAATGGTTTTTAAAGGTCTTTTCCAACCAAAACGATTCTGTGATTACTTTTGTGGTTCAGTTCATATTTAAACAGTATGGACACACCGATGAAATCTCACATTTTAAAACCAGGACAGAAATATATTCCCCACCTAAGATATATGGTCAATCCTGATTGTCTATAAAAGTTCTTCAATTTTTAAATGACAGGCGTTATGTCAAAATACCATATCACTACTGTCAAACTTTATTATGCAGCAGACAGCTAAAATCTCACTAGAAATTTTAGGCTGGAATGTGCCAAAGGATTGTTAAAACATGTATGTCAAAAGCTTTCTTGAGGACCTTTCATTGAGGACCTTTCTTGCCTTAAAATCATCTTGCTTGTCTTTAATTCATCTCTGTTTCTATATATTCACAGTTTAATGCCTAACACAGGACCCAGTGTTTTGCTTTAAAACTGAATAGCAGCTCCTTAATAAGCTCCATAACAGAAATAGGGTGGGAATATGGCCATTATCAGTCCCCTTCTTCTGCATTTGACACCTTTGGCAAACTGAGTGACAACTTAGTCCTTGAGTGACCCCACAGAAACCAAAGGAGCTCTCTCTGAAAGAGGTTCTTCTCCAAGAGAGCAGAAGTTTTGATTTATTTTACAGAAAAGAACCTTTCTATCAAGATGATATTAGTGAAATATTTTGTTGTTGGCCTCTAGTACTGCACATAGAACTTGGAAAACATCCCCCTTAAAACAAAATAAAAACCAGAAAAACACCTAATGTACTGAAAGAATTTCTTCCTTTCAACTGACTTAGGTCTGCATAAGCAACATAGGTTGTAATTCAGACTATGGACTAAACGAGGCAGAGAAAAAGAGGGAGGAAGTCAGAAAAGCTCCATCTGTGTCCCATGAGCTAAAACAGTTATCAGGGTGTCAGGCAAAAAGTATTATTTCAAGCTGAGATTCTGGGGTTCAATTTATGGGCAATAAATAACTTTCTACTGATGCTGAAAATTATAGGATTTATAGGTCACATGCAAATAATCATAAAATCATTTAGGCTGACTCTTAAGACAATCAAGTCCAACCATAAACCTAACACTGCCAAGTTCACCAGTGTCTAATAACTAAAAAATGTAACATACTATTTTTTAATTTTTTTTTTTAGTTCTCGTCTCTGTCACTATCTGGCATCCAGAAGTGGAGATTGTTAGTTCTGATCAGGCAATGAATTGTTAAGGTGAGTGTTAAGATGTTTAATTTTATATGTGACAGTTGTAGCCTCAGAAATTGCTCTCTATCAAGCCAGTCTGGTCATGGTTAGGATGTAGGTAGGGCTGCATATCAAATAATTACATTATTAAATTGGATGTGACATTTTTCATCCAGTGTGAGACAATCCCAGTCTGCACACCTGGTGGCTCAGGTGTCCCTCTGTAGTTAATGGACAAAACCAATCTTTTTTAGGACAGTTTTAGGACAAGATGAACTGATCCCTACGCTTCACTATTGACTGATGGGGACCAAGACCAACCAGTTTTATTTGCATAATCCACATTTTTCTTAGTTTTCTCCTTGACCTGATTTCCAGTGATAAAGCAAAATTAAATTTTTATATTCATTTAACTTCCTCAATTGATATTTGCCAATTACTTGACAGGATCTTTTGTTCTGCATCTGCAGCATTCAGGATGCTGAAATAGTTTCCTATCTGGGTGTTACTTGAGCCTACATTAAATAGCTTTGGAAAGAAGAATTAGAAGATGTCTTGCCTACAGCACAGTACAAACAATATGCCCGTGTAGATTTCTAAGATTTATTTAAAGATATTTTTCCCATGATACAGGACACTGCATACTGATTGAATTTATGACACCACAAAATGTGGTCCAAGTTGGATTTTGAAGGTCTGTTTGGAGAACAGAGACTGTATTCATGCAGAGATTAAAAGAAAACTGTCTCTTTTCCAGTAGAACACACCTCAGGGAGTTTACTGGTCTGTGAATAACTTTCTTTTTAATTTCTTTTTTTTTCCCTAAACAAAGAACCTTAACAAATCCCAGTTGCATCATATTAAGTAATATGATGCAACTTTATGTTGACACTCTGATAATGCATTCACTAAAAGATCATCTTTTGCTAGTTAACACATTACCAAGGTAAACATTAGCTGAATTACCAGTACATTTGATGGCTCATCTGTAAAGAAAATGAATAGGGCTTTTTTGATAAGACACATATTAAAGAAAGACAAACGAGCAAAATAAATGCTTAACAGAAGTGGCATTTGGCAAAGAGAAAACTAATCTTTCAGATCTGAATCAAGATTTTTTGAGACTTGAACTTGAGCTGTAACTGATCTATTTTAAAGTTTGAATGTATGTATAGAGATATATATGTCTGGTTGAGTGTACGCTTTGGTATGATAAAAAATAAGCTATTATAAAACACAGTTCTGAATAAATAAAATTAAGAACCCAGAAGCACAATATTTTTTTTCATGTATAACAAAAAGTAGTAAAACCTTTTTGATTTGCTGAAACAGACAGATTTAATGCTAAAGTAAGAGTCATGGCAAAGATGTGAGCACACCTTCACACCTGCAGAAAGGAGTAATAGATGCTGAAGGAGTAACAAATGGAGCAGCGTGGCTGTGAGGCTTGATGACAATCTGACAGTGAAATGAAAGTTGAGAACTGCCAGTGGATGAGCAAAGAAAAATGGGAGAGGAGGGAGGGGAAAGTAATTCTGTTAGATTAGAATCAAATGGTGATCAGCAGGACGATACCCAGTATAAAAGTCATCACATAATTATTGTGCAGACATTGGATATAAAGCAGTGTATTGGGAAATTGGGATATAAATTGCATGTTTTGCAAAAAGAAATCAAAAATTGTCAATATTTCTTCTCAGAATCTAGGAACAGCTAAAGATGAGAAAAATCTTTACCTTCTACTTTCCTCCTCCCCCCGCTTATTCTTAGAGAAGTTGCAAACTCTTTTGATCAATTTGAGTCCTCATACCAAAAGTTCTGACCAACAGTTTAAAGAAAGCACCTTCCAGAAGGCCATTTGCTTAAAAGATGAAGTGAGCTGGCTAAATGTATCCCTTAGTCATCAGTGACTCTGTGTGGTTGTCTTTGTCATGGAAACAGCTGGTAAGAAATTTCCTTGGGAGAGAAATCACTGACTCCTTAATCAAATATTGAATTAAATACTTTCCAAGAGCCAAAGCAGCATTTCAAATCACACTTCTAGTGTGCTATAGAAAAAAATTCTGCCTGTTTATATCTTCCATGATTCTGCCTTCTTACACAGTGGGGATACAGAAAACTTGTCTCTGACCATGATAAATCAAATGACTTGGAGTCTCACTATAATTCTACTATACATGCTTCTGAGCGACAGTAAATATTAGCTCAGCTGAAGCCCAGCTAACAAGTCTCCACCTGGCTTTAGGACCAAAGCTGAATCAGTTCAGGCTCCCTCAGATTAAAGTTAATTTCTCCTCATGGTTTTGCTTTGCCCAGGAACTACCAAAACTGTAAGAGAAATAGTGTGGCTTTCTTTTTCTTTTCTTCTTGGATGAAATGTGAAGTGTTATTACTGAAAGCAAACACACATTCCTTTTTTTCTTTTTTTTTTTCAGTGATATTGTATCACTGAAGAAAACTATTTTCCACAGTATGATTTCAGTGAAGGGTTTTCAGCTATCTCCACTCACTTGATATCTCTGTTGCATGACAGGGTAAGTATAATCTCCATAAAGAAGGCATGGGCATGATTGGAACTAGTTTCATTTAATACTTCAGGATCTTATTTTCCTACAATGTGACTTCTCTTTATTGCATCATCTTTGTGCTTGCACTGGAAGAGAAATTCTGAATGAGGCACCAAGCACATGAGATTTGTCACTCCAAGCACGCACCCCTCATCCAATGTACATGGTCTTTGCAGGCAAAGGCTCAGTCACGTTATAGGGAATGCAAGTCTTGCATCATAAGTAATACCTGGGAAAATGGAAAGCTCCCCCCTCGGCCTCTGCTGGTATGGCAGCATCATGTCAGAATAAAATAATATTGCTACAAAAGCAGAAAAAAAACATCCTGTGATGATGCTTACAGTGACACTGGCATTAGAGATGTCGACACTTCTGTTTCATTCTGGCTTTTTTTTTTTACAAGCATTGCTCATGATTCTGTAGGAAACACTATCCAGTGAAAGGCAATGCTCTGAAGATTTTCTCCTTTTTCTTCCTGTCCTGGTTTGGGTGAGAACAGAGTGGGTTCTGTTCAATCATTTTACTTTTCAGCTCAGTTCTTCTAACTAACTGCACTGTCTGAAGTTAGCAGCCTGTTTGCACAGGCACTGGCTGCTTCTGGCAGTGACAACACCCCGGGTTTAGAGTTACTACCAAGGATTGGTGTTCAGAGCAAGGCCACTGCTGGATCTTCTGTACCACACTGGGGGTGCAGGAAAGTGAAAGGCTGCACCTGCAGGGAGGAGCAGACAGGGCAGGTGACCCCAAACTGAC
>JANHFX010020352.1:0-12412 GCA_027560015.1 Chloroceryle amazona
ATAATGTAAAAAGCATAGTACTGCATCCAGTGAAGATGTGCCAGGCTGGTTGGCACTGCCAAATGCAGCGTGGATGGGGTGGCCTGGGAAGCTGTGGTGGAGCCTCTAATCCAGGTTAAAGCAGGACAAGCACCTGATCTGATGGCCCCCCAGTGTGCCATGAAGCATCATCAAGCTACCACCAGGCTCCAGCCCATTTTTTTCCTGTTGGAAGCCCTTCGGTTGTCCAGCTCTAGGGGAGAAAGCCCTGAATGGGTATGAGAGGCAGGTACTTAGGCCAGGCTAGCCAAACTGGAGCCTGGGGGCGTCCCAGAGCCAATGCCTGGTAATCCTTTCCTTCCGTTGCTCCATCACTGGATGTGTTTCTCCATCACTCAGTGTGTTCAAGACCAGGTTGGATGGGGTTTTATGCAAACCTGGTCCAGTGGAAGTGCCCCTTCCCATGGTAGGGGGATTGGAACTAGATGATCTTTGGGGTCTCTTCCAGCCCAAAACATTCTATGATTTTATGATTCCCCATGGAAAACCATGTTTGTAGGCTTTGGCCTGCCTCACACTGAACATCATCTGGCTGCAGTGAGAAGGCAGCTGTCTGCCACCCCAAAAGCAGTGAGGATGTCTCATCACCTAAGGCAAATAGCCAGATGCTGCACTGCACTTGCAAACACATTTGTTATAGCAGCATTGTACAGAGGTCACAGTCGTGGGTGAGGTCTTCCTTGGGCTGATCACAGGACTAGCACATTGGGAAACTATCATCAGAATGGGTGAAGAGGGGAAATGATCACAGAGAAATGCTGTAATTAGCTATTGGCTCACAAAAGGGAAAATGAATGGAATAGGATATCCTCTTGGTCAACTAATATAACTCACGCTAGGAATGGATGTCACCACACCAGTACTCTGCCAAGGTGAAGACTTTCTGGGCTAGTCCTACAGTATGAAATTATTTTCCCATTCCTGGTGCAAGTCCCCATTCACTCTTCTGGATGCAGGTTAAATTCAAAGATGTGTTCTCTATTTTTAATAGCCTTCTTGTTTTTTTCCAGGTGCCTGCTTTTGAATTTCTCTGATGTTTCCTGGAGTGATAGTCCCCAGTGATTCCCTACAACGACACTCATGAAAACAGACTGTTAAATATGAACCAGAGATGCCATGAAGAATTCACTGATGTCGCTACCAAAAGGGAGGTGGAGGAGGTAAGAGTTAAGGGCAAAAGCAGTATCATCGCAGAAGATGTTTGTTCAATCCTACATGCTGCAGGAAAGAATTTTGTTAATATAATGTTGCAATCTTTTCAGAGTATCCCTCTCCTGGAAGGATTTGTTGGAAGCTCTTAAATGCCTTTGGCAAGTCTTTGCATTTAGGCCATACGTCTCTGGTGCAGACAATTTGGAAACTCTAGCTCCTGCTTCAGAGCAACAGGACAGACCCTAAGCATTGACTTAATCTTTATCTTTTGTTTGGTACAGGATTGATGAAGGTAATTCTGTAATAATGTGCCAGACAGAAGTTGCCGTAACCTGGTAATTTTAGATTGCCTGATGTTAACAGATGCTTCTTAGCATTCCTGTTGCTTGGCTTCCTGTTTACTTACCATTTACTTTAAAATATCTTAACAGACCTACTGTGGTATCAAGTAATTAACTCCTTCCTCTGTACAGAACAGAAAAAGAATTGTATCCTTCTGCCTTAGTGATGAAGACAGGAAATTTGTGATGATAGACTAATGCAATTTCTAGGATTCCTCTCACTCTTGAAAAAAATACAACTTGTTTTGCCCTTTTAGCCTTTTCAACTCTGCTTACTATAGAATTCTCCTGATTTCATTTTTCTTTACTCTTCCATTTTCTGTTGTTTACATTCTTGATGGACTGTATAGGACAAAAAATTTATACTTAAATGTGTTCCTAAGCTGGAGTTTTTGTCTCATGGAGAAATTAGAGGACAAGAGAGCTGTCTTTTAAATGACACCGCTCAGCTCGTTTCAGGCCAGCTTAGTCTGACTTGATACATCCCTGTCCTAGTCACAATTTAGCCATTAATAAGGTGAAGCTTGGAAAGAATTGATTGACTCAAAAATAAAGCTTTGAAAAGAGGGCTAATAAATCCCATTTTCATGCCATCCCAGCAAGTCCACCCACCAGCATTTCAAACAGCTTCATTAAGGCCTGACTTCTGCTAATGTCTGAATCTCAGGGAAGTACTCCTTGTTTATATCACTACATTTTTACAAGATAACCTAAAGGAATGCCTATACAGTGCTCTAGTCAACCTTGAGAGGCTTCTAACAATACACTGAATAAATAAACACTCAGCTGTTACCAATTAACCCACATCAATCAACCCAATGTCCATGTAAGTGCAGGACAAGCCCATGATAAGTATTTGTACAACATTTAATGTAAAATTGTAAGTGTAATACAAATAGTAATGAAGCTATTTCATGGGCATTAGCACCAGCTTCTAAAAAAATGAACCTTTGGGGACTTCAGGGACTTTGGGGACATTTTGTTTTCAGATCCAAATTTGCTCTGGTTTCATATGACATTCCAAAACAGTGAAACTACCTTCTGGTTCAACTCTGACACCTATGAGACACTTGGGTCACCAGAGCTAATTCAGACCAACCTGAGTTTTAGCAGGGTGGTTTTCTGGGATCTGAATACATTCTGCTGAGTGGGGAAACTTAAACCTTCCATCCCGCAGTTACCTCACTTTTTGCACAAGTCCTGTTGTTGTGCAGCCCCATGCAAAGAAAGAGATCACTGCTGCTTCCTTCTATATCTTCTGCACGCACTGGAACAGGTTGCCCAGGAAAGTAGTGACGTCCCCATCCCTGGAGGTAATTAAAAGACATGTAGAAGTAGTGCTGAGGGACATGGTTTGGTGCTGGATTTGGTTAATGGTTGGACTTGATGATCTTAAATATATTTTCCAACCGAAATGATTCTGTGATTCTTCTTGTTGTTAAACTGGTACCTTTCATCCGGACTTAGCTTGTACTGAGGTTTGTTTGTAAGTCTACATGATAGCAATAGCTTCTCTAGTAGTGATTCTGTGGTGTTTCCCTATAGCCATGAGGGCCCTATGTTGTCTCTTGAAGTCAGCTGGATAGTCCTTAATGTGATACTTTGCCATCTCCATGTGTAACATGTGGCTGCATTAAAAAAAAAAAGTGAGCAGCAGGTCGAAGGAGGTGATTCTCCACGCTTACTCTGCTCTTGTGAGACCTCACCTGGAGTACTGCATGCAGATCTGGAGCCCCCAACACAAGAAGGACATGGACATGTTGGACCAGGTCCATAGGAGAGCCATGAAGATGATCAGTGAGGTGGAACACCTCTCCTACAAAGACAGACAGAGAGTTGGGGTTGTTCATCCTGGCAAAGAGAAGGCTCTGGAGAGACCTCACTGAAGACTTTCAGTATCTGAAGGGGGCCTGCAAGAAAGCTGGGGAAGGACTTACTGCAAGGGCTTGTCATAATAGGATGAGGGGTAATGGCTTTAAAATGGAAGATGGTAGATTTACATTAGAAATTAGGAAGAATTTCTTTACTCTGAGGGTGCTGAGACATGGGAACAGATTGCCCAGGGAAATTGTGGGTGCTCTATCGCTGGAAATGTTCAAGAACAGGTTGGATGGGGCTTTGAGTAACCTGGTCTAGTGGGACGTGTCCCTGCTCATGGCAGGGTGGATGATCTTTGGGGTCCCTTCCAACCCAAACCATTCTGTGATTATATGAGCTTCATCTTGGTGTCCTACCATATGTAGCTCCACGGCTTTGCACAGTGCTATCTTAACTCCAGATGGAATATGAGCAAAGATCACTTCTCTCCTAGTGAGTGAGACAGGAAAGAACATATCGAAAACATAAGCTGTCTTGTATTTACTATAAATCAAACCTGGTCCTTTTGTTGGACAGAGAAAGTGAAAGGAGTGTTAATTGCTGAGTGAGACACTCCAGCCAATGCTGAGCCAGAGGGGTCTGCTGGATGAAGAGTTTCAAGTACAACTGGATCTACTGGGGTTCAAATTCCCATTCTCATTTGTGGCACAGACATTCATTTTGTACTTGGCCCTGCTGATGTTCCCAGCAGTCTCTGAGCCTGAAAAGCCCTTTGTGCTTCTGGCAGGTGAAACAAATACCAATCCATGTGTAAGAGAGGTCACTTTGGATTTCCATACAGATAGGTTTTCTTTTTTTTTTTTTTTAATATATATTCTTTAATGAGATTTCAGGAAAGGGTGAGGGAAGGTGGCTTATAGAACATTATCGTGGAGCTTGTCATTGATTATACAGCTTTCTAACCTACTTGTATTAACAAAAGAGTGATGGAAGAGAGGCAAGGGGTAATCTCTCTGGAGCATGGTAGGGAAGGGTAGGGATGCAAGTAGGGGTGGAGAAGGGCTCTTCTGACATTGCGTGCATAATCTAATCTTGGCCATAATAATTTCCTACTGGCTCAGCATCAGTCACATCGTTAGCCTAACACTGAAATTAGATCTTGCCTGTCAGTGACATTTGCTTTCCTATCTGGACCATCTCTGTACTGCAGTACTTCCTGGCTCAATTCATGTGGGACCAACAATCCCAGTTATGTTGATCCAGACGTAGCAGAAAGTGTTTACTGAGCACTCCCTGCAGACCAGGGAAGTCATCAAAGTGAGTGTTGCAATATGGCATTGCTCTCTTGTGTAAAATAAGAACAACTCCGTGTTACAACTTGGGGTCTTATTCCCTTCCAATTCCCTGTGTTCATCACAAACAAACAGCAAATACTAAAAAGATATGTGAAACATATCCCTTATCTAAGTCCATACTATATCTCTGTCTATATTGTGTGCAGTCCAGGTGAGACAACTTTGCTGGTGGGTCAGATTCATTATGCTATTGCTCCTCTTCCTCTATTAGGCACAAGGAAACAGAGATGCAGTGTTTCTGGTTCCTGCATCAGACCTCTGGTCATACAAGCTTGTGTTTGTAAATCTTATATACTAAATGTGGTTTAGCCAGCACATTTCTGAGTTAGGAAGCCTCAAAGCATTCAGAAGTTGTGGCAAGGGAATAGGAGGTGTGCTTTCCTCAAATCAGGGCTGCCAGACCCACGGCACTAACAATGCAAGCACTGAAGTTTTCCTTTTTTCCCCATGCATGCAAAACAGTGTGTCATTAAGGGGTCCTTGCAATAACCAGTGAGTTCTTCACACATCTGAAAACTAGAGAAACCTGGACAGGGTCTTATGTGGGTTATAAATTTCTACTGAGCTTCCTGTGCTTCATAGGGTGCAGACTTCTCACTGTACTCATTACTGATGCTTGCACCTCTGGGGCAAGAGGAGTGATCTGAGTCTCCAGTTTGTGCACCCCATCTTGCCCCAGGAGGGCTGCAGCTCACAGGGTCTGGATCTGTGAGGAGGATATGTTTCACTTCAGGCCTAGACAGTCTGATGTCTGGTTGTAAATGAATGAGCTGTTGCACAGGAGTGTGTGTGTACGGATTCGCCTCCTCTTAGCTCCAGACATTTCCAGTGCAGTTATTTTCACTGAGGCCAGACTTTGTGGGCTTCTTTCACATTTGATGGAGAGAAATAGACATTTCTGGGGATGTAGCTCATCCTGAAGCAGATGTTTTAAAAGTCAGATGAATCCTAGAAGTGCTTTCAAGGAGGACTTTATCCTTGAACAGCTTGAGGGATATTAGTCATTGAAAAGACTGAATTTTGGACAAACTCCAAATCCCAGATTACCATTTAAAAATATAACATTTTAAACAAACATTTTAATGTAAGCAAACATTCAATTTAGCCTTGTTAACAAACAGAAAATGACTTAATTCACAGTTTTTCAAATACAAGGCAGGTTCCGGTTGGGAACTGCAAACACTATATAGATTATCTTCTCCTGACATCTTGTTGCCCCGCGTTTCAGGAGGGCTTAGAAGAGATAAAATGGGTTCCTTTCTTCACCTCTTGTCTAATCTCAAAGTCATTTTGTAGTCAAGAACATTTTTAAAGGTGTCTAACTAAGAACCTCAGGGTTCAATTGCAAAAGAATTAAGATCTGGAATTCAGAAAATTCAGTTTTAGCTTAAGTCTTATTTTCCTATGAAGGCTTTAGGATCCTGGCTATGTTATTCTCTCCCACTTTGTATTTTTAATAACTTGCCTGCTTCTTGTTACATTTCCTTTACCCTGTATACAAAGGTATCAGTGCGAGATAGCACCAAGTATTCATGAAAAAAATATATATATAAAAAAATAATTCTGACATATGCACATAAAAAGAGGCTTTCATGATGGGTTTTGTTAATGATCTGGAGCAAAAGAGAGCTACTTTACTTTTAAAACAGGTGTTAAATCAAAGGCATGAGTTTAACTCTTGGACATGCAGGTGGTATAGACATCATAGGTGGTGTAACATTCTACTTTAGCTGGGGATTTATACACACAATGTAGTTTTATGGCATTTTCCTACAATTTACAGAAAATTTTCGTCATCAAGACATACAAATTTGTCTTTTGTTATTTATCTGTTGGAACTTCTTTAAGGGACAGCTGGAGCTAAACTTCTGTGGTCCTGCTAGGGGATATATATTTATGTGGGCATTCATTTATTGATTATTTACTTTACTGACAAATAATCCTCTCTGTTTGCTTGTCTTCATCTACTTTAGATTCTGGAAGCGGTCTGGAAGTTTCACACGCTGCCCATTACATTAATGGAAAGTATTGATATGCTAATTGTCCAGGAGGTGATCGGAAGAACTGGAGACAGCATAATCATCCTCCTGTTCTACATGCTGTCTATGATTACTTATTTTGAAATCATTAGCTGAAAATATTGACATGTTAGGTAATGAATAAAGCCCACATCAAAGAAACAAAATTACTTTATGAATTAAAAAGAACACAAAACAACAAACCAACCCTGCAAATGCAATGGATTTCTAATGAGTCCCTCCGGAAAGCACAAGTACTTAGAAGGTCATGTATAATAAAACTGTGACCTCAGTGGGTGAGGGTTGGGGGGTGACGAGCTTGTAAACAAGAACTCTGTCTGGCTTTGCAGCAAGAGAACTGTAGCTATAGAACTGTCTAATTTATATGTGCATTTATAAATATGTAAAATGGAAGGGATGCCATTTGGGGGATAGTGCTTTTATTTTATAATGGAGTCTGCCTGTGTAGCTGCTTGGAGTAAGAGTAAAAGGTAAAACAGGCACCAGAACTTTCCACCAGCATTTCTGATTTCAAACTTTGTCCTTTGTATCAGAGTAGCTGCAATTAGAAATTTGCTTGGCTTGAGCAAGGGATGTGGAGATGTAGAATTGTCTAGGCAGACTGGGGCAATCACATCGGTTACAGGGGACTGGGAGTGGGAAAACTGCTCTGAAAATGCTCCAGCTGAAATTCAACATATCTCAGAGTAAAATGGGGAGAAAGAAAACCAGCTATGTGCCACTTCAGTGACACAACACAGGGGTGGGATTCTTTACCTTTTGTGTTATCAGGGAAAACATAGATGTCACCTAGTAATACTCACAAGCTGCCATCATGGTGGGCAGAGCAGTGAGCTAAGCTCCTTGCCCTTCTGTCAGGCTATGCCCTAGGACATGCTCCTAATGCTGTGGCATTACAGCCTCCTACTATGGCTTTGGCAGTAGAGGAGAGCTCAAAATCAAGTGCATCCCACTGTGCTACTAGCAGAGCAATCAGGTACCACCACTGATGCTGTTTGTGCTAAGGAAGGGCAGGACAGGACTGAAATTGTGAAGCCCTAGGTTATGCCTGTGGTACAAAAAAGGCAGAGAAGTTCTGCTCCTTGCTCCCCTCCAGTCCTAGAATCACAAACAAAGGGTAGGAGGTAGATGGAGGAAGTCAAGCAGTGATGAGCTAGAAAGAATGGATGAGGATCTGAACACCCTGTCAGAGTGTGACATAGCCTTCTGGAGCACAGCATTGCAGCCCCTTCACTGCAGGTCAGCAAGAGGGACCTAGGCAGGGGACATAAAGATTTACTGTGCAAGGAAGCAACAGTATGTTGCCCTAGGTATGGACAAATGGACCTTGCAAAGCCTTTTCTATCTCTGGTTTCCAAGTCTCAAACACAGAATGCCGTTACAGCTGCAGCTCGGGCCAAATGGGAGCTGCACCGCAGGGAACCCTTTGTAGGTTGGGCGAAGGAAAAGGTGAAAACAAATGGACCAGAGCTTCAGGGACTTCCCTTTCCATAGTGCTTAGACAGAAAAACCAAGGGCTATTGTAGAGCAGGGAGTTTCTGTGCATTTTCTAACCTGCGGAGCCCACAGCCTGGCAGAAGGGGAGTAAGAGGATTTAACACGTAAGCTAGTTTAATTCATACCAGCAGAACATCCCAGGTTGGCTCCATCATAACATATTCTTTCTTGATGCTGATTAAAACCCTTTTTGCACACAGAATACAGAGTAGCTTGAATCTGCAGGGATCAGGCCTAGTATCAACCGTTTGTGTGCCTCAGGCATCAGTGAGGAGTGAGCTCTTGGGAGCACAGGGGCAGGCCATGATGGCTGAGTGGGTGACTGTATCCACACCTGGCACTTCGGGAGCTCAAAGAAAGGTGCATTAGTTTGCCCAGGTGCTTCCTGTCACTTCAGGCACTGGAGCCCACAGTATGCAGGGAATGGGGGAGGCTTGTCTCCCTTGCTCTTCAAGCTCCATTGTAGTTCAGTTTGCTTTTTGGAGAAGGCTGACAATGAAATTGCATGTGTGTGAGAACTGTTGCTTAGTTTTGATTTGATCCTTACGTTTTCAACTGGCATAGTGATGAGGACCACATCAATGCATGGAGTTAATCATCCTTTACATATTAAGATGTTATGAGAGAAGCATCTGAGTGATATGAGGGAATCAAACTGCCCATTATTACTCCTCCTTTGAATACTGGAATAATGTTGCAAGAGTTAGGAGAGCTTCAAGCTTGATGCAGAGCCAAAGATCAAAACACTGAAAAACCATAATGGAGATGAATTCTAATGAATAGATGGATATAGGCTGATATGCTAATATACCTGTTTAACTTGATAGTTTTTAATGATGATGACAAATTCATAAATATATTTGGATCTACATTTATAATTTTGCTGCAATTTATTAAAAAATGGTTTATTATTATTTTGGATCCATCAAAAAGCTGTTACTATGCAGGGTTCCAAACTCCCTGGCTTGCTAAGTGGCACTCCAGACATATACAAAATATTGCAATATATTATTACAAATTTTTACCCTTAATTAACACAGTCCTGACTTTTCATCATCATCAATCCTGTCACTGGGCATGACACATATAAATGCCTAGAATTAATTTTTTTTTCAGAGTACTATTTCCAAATTGAAGCCAGCAAATTTAGATTGCATCTAGAGATGTTATTGCATTTTGCTCTTTTGCCTCAAACCAGTGTGAACTCCCTGAAACATAAACTTCTGGCTTATAAGAATGATTATGAAATTAAATATAAGTTGTATACTGAGCTGGTTAGAAAGGAGAAATGAAAAATCTGAGCTTCAGTTTACAATAAGATGAACAGTGGAACCTCCCAGAGAAGTCAGGCTCTCTTGGAGATGCAGATCCTCTGCAATGTACTGAAGAACAATCCTTTGCCCCCACAGTAAGTACTGGTGGATCTGTCAATACGAGTTGACCACACTCTGTTGTCTACAATAACATAAAAAGACCACTCTAGGTTAATAATCGTCAGAGATTAGTTTCAATAAACATCTGGATAATTTTAATTTTATTTATTAAACCCTTTATGTTATCGATTACCTTTCATTTGGGCATCTCAAAAGAATATGTAACCAAAAAGGGGTTAAATCCCACAATCCTGGTGGCAGGTTTGCGTTACAAAGATTAAACGCCTGCCCCTTGGCAGCATAATAATGTGGAGAGAGAACTTTATGCCAAAGCCAGCTATCCTCACACCTGTACTCCTGGTGTCATCAAACATCTAACTTTGACACCGTTTGCTGGAAGAGCACTTGATTTACCACGGGTTTGCCACAAAGAAATTTCTAAGCAGGACAAAATACAGGTAGGATGTGGATGCAGATGAAGATTGTATATCTCATGAGACAAGACTCATGCAGGACATCTCTGACCCCCCTAGTGCTTCCACTACATCTGTCCCTACTTCAGTGTTCCTGAAGCCACCTGCAGCCTTCCTCTGGAAGGGTACAACTAGATGAGCCATGTGGGCCCTGCTGCCACATGAGATTTATTAAATGTCATTTGGTGTCAGGAGATTAGATTGTTCATAAATTAAAGGATTGATGTTTTCATTTCAAGATAGAGCAGAGGGTGAAGCTGCATTTGGAAGTTGAAATCCAGCAGCAAAATCCTGTGTATTTTAAAGTTGTGAAGAAAGCACCAGAAACTTTGGCTGGTAGCAGTTGTGCAGATATAAATGAGCCTTCTCTGACAAACTTGGCTTTCTCTGAAGAAAATTTCCCTTTCTAGCCCTTAGCCGTAGCGCACAAAGCTACAATAAGTGGCTTTCTCATAATGGATCCTGCCAAGACCACGGGCCAAACAAACTCAGGCATAATTTACTATGAAGCTAATAGAAGTAAGAAAAGAATCTTTTTTTTCCAGAGTATATTCCTTGTTTGTCCTGATCATCAGCTGGTACCCTGCATTACTGGTAGCCATTTGTAATGCAGCTGCATTTTGAGCCAGTTGAAATTATTTATTTATCCTTGCTGTATCTTCATGGAGTAGATGACCTGTAGTTTCACTGTCAAAGCACAGCTTGGCAAGGGAGACTTGCACAAGGCTGGACAAAGTCTGCCACAGAGCTGGGATCACATCTTGCTTCCAGTTACAAAAGCAGATATCCACCCCGCTGATACAAAAGCAGTTCACGTGAGGGTGAAGTGAATCTGAGTGTGTATTGTTGATCTGAGCTCTGTGGTCCTGCTCAGTTACAGATACTCAGACCTCTTGTTTGCTGGATAATCTGGTTTGAAGTTCGCTAGTGTTCACAGAGACCCACTCAGAATTGCATGTGAGATAGCTGGAAATAGGATTTAATTAGAATATAGGATAGGCTGTGGTGTTCAAACACAGGGCTCACCTGTGCTTGGCCAGACCCTTTCATGCCCTTTTCCCTTTGTTTTCCCATATTTTTAACTCCTCAGCTCACCTCAAACCTCTCTTTGGTGCCCTCCTTTGGTCTTTGCCCTAAACATTGTGTACTGTTTTGCATGTTCCCAGAACACTGGTACCGTCGCACCCCTTAATGTGTCCTATACCGTAAGCAAAAAACATCTTTAGTTTGCATCTGGGAGAGGGTTTCTTGGTTTACTTACCTTGACAGGCTTCACATCAGGTCACAAGTTCTTCTCTGATGTGCTTGGGAGCAGCCAATGTTGAGTGCTCCATTTTCCCTGATGAGATTACTGAGGTTTCTCTGCCTGCCTTTGTTCTCCTTGCATCTTTGTGTTTACAGGGCTTACACTTTTAATCACATAACCCAACACCCACACGGTAACAAGGAGTCACATAGGGCCCTTCATCCTGTGCTGACTAAGGAACTGAGGTGAATAAAATCCTTTTAGAGCCTGAGAGCTTCCCACTCAATCTTTTAGCCAACTAGAAGATACTGCATTTTGGTAACTGCCAAGGTTAACCCATTGTCCTAGTTGAGAGAGAACAGAACTAATTCTGTGATTTTACTTTTCAGCTCAGTTCTTCTAACTGTCTGCACTGTCGGCAGTCAGCAGCCTGTTTTCCCAGGCAGTGGCTGCTGCCGGCAGTGATAACACCCCATGGTCAGAGTTACTACCAAGGGTTGGTGTGCAGACCAAGGCCACTGCTGGACCTTGTGCACCATGTTGGGGGGTGCAGGAAATAAAAGGCCGCACTTGCAGGGAGGAGTGGACAGGACAGGTGAGCCCAAACTGACCAGCGAGGGATTCCAGCCCATATTGGTCATATTTTGTATAAAGATGAGGCATCACGAGGGTCTAGGGTTTTACTCTCTTTACCCTCTTGGACCTTTTTTCCAGCTTTGCTCAGCATGGCTCAGGTCCTCTGTCAATTTCTTCTTTCAAGCATCTCAGGAGGACTCTGCTCATTCTGCCTTTGATCCCAAACTGTGTGTTCCTGAACCTGGTACCAGAATCCAGCTCCCAAACACAGCTCCCGTCTGCTGCTGGGCCCAGTCCAGGATGCCCCTGGCGCCTGCTCCACAGCATCAGTGGTGGCAGTGATGTAATTACCATCATGGGGGTTTGTGTTTGATACTGGTTTTGTATATAATTGTATATTCATTGTTATTATTATTTTCATTTTCATTAAAGCTGTTCTAGTTTCCTTTTCTAATCACTAAGTCTCTCTCCCTTATTCTTACCCTTTGGGGAGAGAAGGGGGT
>JANHFX010020353.1:4194-66098 GCA_027560015.1 Chloroceryle amazona
CAGAGCTGCCCCAGCACTGCAGGGGGGTCTCCCCAGAGCAGAGCCCTGGGAGCAGAGGGGCAGGATCCCCCCTCCCTTGACCTGCTGCCCATGCTGCTGGGGGTGCAGCCCAGGGTGCCAGTGGCTGCTGTGCTGCCAGAGCACGGGGCCGGCTCAGCTCCAGCTCCTCCCCCCAGCACCCCCAAGTCCTTCTCATATATATTCCTCTAAACTATTGCTAGGTAGAAATATAAAAGGAAAATACAAGGAAAGCTTAGTAACGAATAAAACAAGCAAGACCCTATTGGAAAGCAGCTTGTAAATCAAGCACAGCAATTTTCTGTAGGTGAATTTTACAGATTCAATCCCCGCTGCGCTCTCCACAGGAACACCAGCGACTGGACACTGAGTGCACTGTATATTGCTATTTTCCAATTAAAAAAAATTCCATGTTTCTAAGAAGAAACGTGGGAAAGGTGAAGTTAAAACACTTCCAACCTTTAGTTTTCTGCATGAGCACAATCAGAAAGCATTAAGCGAGTTAAACACATTAGATAACTGTAATAATCTGCACTCAGGGATAAAAAATACATTGCAGAGATCAAATATAAGTTTCTGTGGTTTATTAGTTATATTACTTTTACTGAGGATAAAAATATTTCTTTTACTAGAGAAAATAGTGGACCCCCCTCCAGCCTGTTCACATCACTGTTTTTAAAATAAATTAAAATCAAATTCCAAGTCTTCCATCATAGTTCTGGTCATTAAGTAATGAATAATAGTAAAGGTGTATTTATGAAAGTTTGACTTCCTCTCAAGTACTGCTTGCTACTTTTTCTGCCACAAGCCTTCATATACTCACAGTTCAGAAGTACTTTTGCCTGCAGGTCTCCTCCTTTATAAATTAAAACTGAAAGGCAGGTGTTCTGATCTTTTGGTTCCAGACACCTTGGTTTATGGCTTGACCATCACTGGGCTGGTTAACATATGACAGTTGGTTTAGGAGGTAGGATAGCATATTTTGACATTTCCTGTATACCAGAGAAAAAAATTATTATGAAGTAGAAAAAAAAAATATTCAAAGATTTTTGATTTTATTTTCTAGATTTTAATATTACTGTTTTCCGTTATAAGAAAGAGATTCTGGGACTACGGTCGTGTTGCTCTCGTGTCAGAAGCTGAAAGGTAAAAAAAGATATGTAATTAGACTAATTTGTTCAAACCATTTGGGGAATGTGGAAGTACAATAAATAGGGCTTAAGTGCATTTGTATCAGTTTGATATGTTTGTAAAGCATCTATCTGTTAAAGATGTCCTCATGCAGCTTTGGGTGAAATATGTTCTACTCGCAGAGTTCCTCTTTGCAGTGTCACTGCAAAGTTGTGTGTTTGCCATTGTCATTAACTTCATTCTACGGTTGTGGGTTAAGGAAGCATAGGTAAGAAAATAGGCTGCTTGTCTGCTAACACATTAGTTACCTACACATTGATGTTTACAGTGTTTCTGTGATAGAAGGATATTGTTTATCTTGGCTCAAGCCCAGTATCTTCCCAGAGGTCCCTATGCAGCCTGTGCCATAATGTTTCTGAAGGTTTTAATAAAATTAAGAAATATGTCGTTGCAGGTTTCTGATGTCATTCACTGGTATGTAGTAGTACTGCAAATGAGGTGGTTTGTTGGTTTTATTTGTTTGGGTTTTTTTTTAATATTTCTACAGGATGATGTCTTGGGACGTTTAAAAGCTAGCTGTCTATCTATGAAGTGGGTAAAATTTAACAGTGAGCCTCTTCCTCATGTTAATGATGTAACTAAGTTGTGGTAAATTCACAAGTAAGCAACAGGAAAGAATTCAAAATGTGCTTTTAAGTGTAATTCATGTACAATTGTAAAAAGTAGATGGAGGGGGGTGGGGGGGGGGTGGGTAGTAACTTAGTTTTAATCCAGCTAGCTCAGGCAGCAAGAATGAAGGTGAGCTGGTATAGGCTTCCACGTGGGCTGCAGAGGCCTGCATGGGACAAATGGGTCCTTGAGCAGTTGGACACCTAGGAGCCCATGTTATTGTCCCTGCTGGACTATGTCCTGAGCCAGCTAGGTCAAAATTATCATAGATACATCTATGAATACACTCCATTTTAACTTCTATTGTGCTGTAATTATGGGCACATCCCCATTGCAACATTTCTTTGGCAACAACCTAGAAACAGGTGCTCTGCTATTTTTGTGGGCTACAGAGTCTCCTAAATGTTTCTGGCCTTGCTACAGGACTCAGTTTGTGTGAGGAGGTGGCCCCAGAGGTGAGGGATTTGTGTGGAGAAATACTGAGAGGGACTGTAAGATGAAGGAAGAAAGGTGGAAGGAAATGAGGTGATGTCTTAGTATGAGGAATATTTGAACAGGTTTCATTTACTGAACATTTATATCTGAACATTTCATTTACTGTAGTTTTAATTTGCCAATAAACATTGTTTTCTTTATAGTTCAGTTACATGCTCTTACGTGTCCTTCCTTTTCAACATGAGACATAGCACAAGTTTCTGTAATGAAACATGTGCTACAAGGTGAAAAGCACAGCTTTCTTGAGTGAAAAAGTGCTTTTGTACCACTTACCTTAGTTACTTCAGAATTGTTAAAGCTGAAATAATTCTGTGGGATTCCACCATCTGTTACTAAATGTACTTAAAAGCATCATTTAATGTATTTTAGTGAATCAAGATACAACCGATTGTCAACATCTTCGTCGGTACCTGAAGATCTTGAGTATGATAGGGTAAGTATTCTAGAGTTTTGATAAGTGTTTTGGTGCTTTATTTTTTTTTAATGTAAACTAATGGAATCTGTTGTAATTTGCCATTTTATCTAGCCCAGTGAACCAGTCATTAAACTGGAAGACAATCTCTATGCAGAAATTAGGAAGGCATTGTTTAGTGTGTTTTATAGAGTTGTATTTAATCTCTGTTTCCTGACAAACTATTGCCATATTGTAAACCAGTATTTTTGGGCTGTTTTTAAGGAACATTTTTTTTTTTTTTTTTTTTTTTTTTTTTTTTAAATTAGGAGAGGGACTGTATGTTAGCATTTTGAAGGAGAGGAAAGAGTAGTAAACAGTTTGTACTTAAATAACAATTCCAAAAGTTACATTATGTCCACCTTGCAAATAAATTTAGTTGGTCTTTATAGTATATTTTCCTGACATTGAGGAAACTGGATGCAAGTGTGAGGCTAGTAATAGTGCCACATACTCAAGAATAAAGCTAATTTGCAGTGAAGGAACATTTTGGCCAGACTGGTTCCCTCCATGGTCTCTGTGGAGCCTTTGAATTCGTACATCTCTATCATTTTGTGTGGCAGCTTCAGAATGAACCATGTAAGGCTTGTCCAATGGTGGCAGCCTACATTTTTAACATTTTATATATGCTTAAACTTAATATCTAGCCTAGCAACTAGGTTGTGAAAGCATCAAAAGCATACTAGTGTTTGATCAGTGTTGCTCTGCTATTTGTGTGGTTTTCTTCATCTTTTTTTTAAAGCCCTAAAGCAACTTTATCATTGAGGCTGTTGAATAAAAATGTGTCTCTTTAGTTGGGTGCTATTCACTTGAAAGAAGAAGCCTTTTAAGAGAGAAGGTTTTTTTGAACCATAGTGGAACATTCAGTGAGATGTGATCTCTGCTGTACAGTTTCATAGGAGGATTTGTAAACCTATCTAAGACGCCTCTCTGTTAATGTAATCACAGAGTTGTTTCTCTACCGTTTAACTGATTAACTTGTATTAGACCTCGTGGGGCTTATCCTTGAAATTGGAGAGTCTCTGGAAATGTTTTTGGAAAAAATAATCGCTTTTTCTGCTCTAAAAAAATCCATTAAAAAACCATTTCCTTAGAAGCCTCAATCTTGACTTCTGTTCACTGGGATTTGGGCACACTTCTATAAATTTAAGAAGCCTGAGCAATAAATATGCCAGTAGTAAAAAAAAAAACAAAACCCCACAACCCCTTGAAGCTGTTTTGAAAGGTCTTTAAAGACAGACATATGAAGTATCATGAAAAGCATGTAGAGTATTAGGTATTTTTTTCTATGTTTCTAAATGATGATATCAGAGCAACAAATTGCCTGCTTTTTAGCTAAGAGTTTGATTTAATAGAAACACTTTTCTTAGATGTACAGGTTAGAGGCTATATGTTTTGTATGTTAGCTCCTAAAAACTCCCCCCTTTGTTTTTAGGGGTTTTGTTCTTGGATGGTAGCTGCTTTTCGGATGCAGTAAGTATATCAAATAGAAACAATGATCTGTGGATTGCTTTGTGGTTTGCTTTGTATTGTTTTTGTGGGTTTTTTTGTTGTTATTTTTTTTAATTAGTAAAGGGGGAAATACATTTAAAATGTATTCTGTTGTTTTTGTTTTGGTGTTTTTTTTTCCCTTGAATGCATAGAATTTAATACAGGGATACAGGTGCCTCTGGTGGGGTATAAGGAGAATATGAAAACAAGGTCAGTTTATGGGAATACTTCTTCAGGATACACTCATCCTTCTGCTGGCAGCCCAAGGACTTCCTGATCTTGGGACAGTGTGTGACCTGAAGTGAATCTATGGCATTTAGATGGATTCTGAGCTAATAACTAGGCTCTATGATTTTACCCTTCAAAGAGTACTGTGTGGGTGTGCCCCCTGTTTGAAGCTAGCAGGAAATGGGGCTTCCCTGCAAGGATTTCTGTTGAGAAATGGTGATTTAGTTGGGGCTGGAGTTGACTGACTAGGAAGTACGTGTGCCACTTTCCCAGAAACTGCTGAACATGTGATATTTGTTCTTTTTCTCTCTTGGGGCATAATAAATCATGATTTTTTTAAAAATCAATTTCTAGCTTAGGTACATTCAAGCAAAAAAGGTGTGGGGATTGAGGCATCTGTCTCCATTTTTGCTAGTTCAGTTTCTTCCTTTCAAATAACTGCTATCTGTTCTGCTGACAATGGATGGATAATGAACATTCATTCAAAGCTTATTAATGTCTTCTCTTAATTGGGTGTCATAAGAGTAAGGTTATTCTATTGTAATTTTCCTCATGGGGGGTCTTTATGGAGATGAGTGAACACTGTCACAGTGTGATCTTAACACCTTGTGACTGTCATAAACCAGGAGGTTACAGCAAATGACTTTGTCCTTTTTTAGACTGAGGAAAAAAAGAATTTGGATTGTTCCAACTTAAATTCCCTCATGTGAATTTTTGTATAGTGATACTGTACCAGAAAAAAAGACACTTTTGGAACTTAAATTTATGTGTGAGAGAACACAACCATGTTGAAGGCCAGCAGGGATTGATGAAGATATCTCTGGGTAAACTGAGAAGTTAGTGTATGTTCAAAAACCAACCCCCAAAGATACTATGTAGACTGACAGTGTGCTTTTCTGTCTGATGCAGCGATGATGAGATTCATGAGAGATGTGGTGAAGATGCCATCCATTACCTTGCCTTCCAGCGTCACATCATCTGTTTGTTGATTGCTGTCAGCATTTTGTCTGTGTGTGTCATATTGCCTGTCAACCTCTCAGGTGATCTACTTGGTAAGAATGTTTTTTGTATTCTGAGAAGTTTGGTTTTATATCATTATAAAGGCTTTTAGGATCTTTTTATTTTGGTAAAATTTGTATGTTTGGTTTATTTTCCTCCCTCAGTCTGATGGGTGTGTCATTTGATGTGAAATTTGTATGAGAGTAGAGGATTCTTTAAACATCTGGAAAAAATGTTGCCAGAAATAGACATGGATGGCTAGACCTAGAAGGCTCAAGGCAGGATTAACTCCTCCCCTCTTAGCTGGTGTTTATCTAGGCACTCTTTATGATTTTTACTGGTGGTGATTGCCATTCGAAACTGTCTTTACAACTGAGAAATCTTTTTTCTAGTGTCCAGTCTGAATCTCTTTTGCTGCAATTTAGGATCATTGTTCTTTAACCTGTCACTGAGAAGGATAGATTACTCTTTGCCTCTTTTCAATATCCTTTTAGTTGCATTTGTCTGTGCTTTTTCCTCTTGATAAATCAGATCAGTTAATTTGGTCATTAATGAGAAATGTTTTCCATTTGGCTGATCATAAAATCATCAGCCATTCTCTGACTTCTTTTTTTTTTTAAATCTAGTTAGACTGTCACCCATTGTTCCTTTCTGTCTTGGTTTGCAGCTCAAAACTTGACAAATCCTCTCACCGAGGCTTTGTTAGTGATGATTAGAAAAAGAATTATTTCATGTTTCTTGGAGTCTAGTTCTGCTTATGTTTGCCAGGGTGACCAAAAAAGGCAAAAATACATTTGGTTTTCCTAAGGAGCTCTCTAACAGAGTACTTGCTTATGTTTTGTTTTGTTTATTATACCAAAAAAATTGCATCTTATTTTGTGTACTGACCTTGCTGATGTTTGTCCCTCTAATTTATGCTCTTCCATTGTCCTTAATAATGTGGCCTAGTTTGGAGTTGGGTTTTTTGTGGTTGTTTTATTTTGGTTTTCTTCTGAGCTTATTCCTACCTGTGTTTTAAGGAGCCTTGTGACTTAGCCCATGTCTCTAATGGGATATGTTGTACCTGTGCATTTAGTATCGTTTCTTTGTGCAACTGACATCTCTGACTTCACTTTTATGAGCTCTTTCTTAGTAATTCTCTATTTATATTAATATCTACTTTCTTAAAGACCATCACTGTTCTTTTTTTTTTCTTCTTTGCATTTATTTTTTTTATTTTTTTTCATTTTTTTTTTTCTTTTTCCTTTAAAGGACCTTTTATCACTTCATAGTTGCTTCTCCTTCATGGCTTTCCATCTCGTTGTTCTTGGCCAGTACTCCTAGTTTTAGAGTCAAATCCAACACAACTGGTGCCTTAATTGCTGTCTTCATATCTTTCGTAAAGTGGAGATGCTTGTGACTTCAAAGAACTTCTAGAACATAGTTCTCTTTTCTGTTCTACTTAGCACCTGTATATTTATACCAAAATGGATTTTGTAATGCACATCAGTTTGTGTGCACCACCCTTTTCTAACTACAGTTTGATAAAAGTTGTAGTAGTTTGGATAACAATAGATGTTCTCTGTGAATTCAAGGTCAGGCTTGATGGGGCTCTGAGCAACCTAATGTAGCTGAGGATGTCCCTGCTCACTGCAGAGGGGTTGGACTAGATGACCTTTAGAGGTCCCTTCCAACCCAAGGCCTTCTATGATTCTGTGAATTCAAATGGCAGAGTATGACTGGCCTTCTAAAGCAGGAGAATACGGCTTCTGTTTTCTTCCATTATTTTTTGCAATGCTAGGAAATACAGCTGAAAAATAAATACGAAGTTTTAGTGTCTCTTCTCTTCTTCCTTCCCTTCCACCATATGTCAATTTTGTGCATTTGCAATTTTTCCTGTTGTGATGACTTAACTTGCAATGTGGTTTAACAGTCTATGTTAGAAGATTGTTTAGCTTTCTAGATAGACTTAATTCTTTTTCCTTTGTGAACATGTACTCAATTTTCACTCACTTGCACTACCATTTTTAAAAAATACTTGACAGTCTAGAGAAACAGTGTCATATAAACTTTCTCATTTTTGACCTTACTAAGGTTATCAATACCATTTTGTCAACACTGAATTAATACAGTTTAAAAACCGAGGTAAGAAATCAATGAAAATGGAATAAAAATGTGAAGAAGAGATGTTCAAGTTCCTAAACAATGTTGTGAATGGACGTGGAGTAGATTGGAGAGAGAAAGGGAATGCTGCAAATATCTGGTGTTCAGGTTTTAAAAATAATCTATTATTTTTCTTAATGGCTGTAATGTGATATAATCCTTTTTTTTTTTTTTTAAATAAAAACAAACCACAAACTTTAAAATGCCATACAATGTAAACCAGCATTGATTATGATTCTAAAACTTTTCAACAATGAAGATGCTCAGCATTAAAAATAAGTCAACATTTAAAAAGAATAAAAGCTGACTTTCTGATAGTTTGCATGTGAATGTTGCACCAGTTAATTGTGCTACTTGTTTTTGTTCTTCTCAGATAAAGATCCCTATAGTTTTGGAAGAACAACTATAGTAAACTTACAAACTGGGTAAGTAAATCTTGCAGAGTACTTTTACGCTTATGTCTGCTTCCTGCCATAGTCTCTAAACACATGAACTGATCCTCCCAGCATGGCTGATGGGGTAGGAATTACTTATTCACGCTTCATCAGGGATACGTTCTGCTTCAGGCTATGCAGTTACAGTGCTGATAAGAAATCTGGAGATTTGGCTTCTACTCTCTCAGCTCTTACTTCTTACACCACATGTTTCTCTTGGCTAATGACTGCACATCTAGCAATATTATTTTCAGAAATTTCCACATTAAAAGAAACCATATTTTGGAAGGGAAATAAAGCTGACAGCTTTACTAGAATGTGTAGTTTGGATGATTTAAATTCTCTTACATCAGATTTATGTGTGTGCATATCTCTTCCATCCAAGATCGCAATTAAAATTACTTCTACGTGTTTTGAGATACAGAGCTGTACATTTTTTCTGTTCTATTACTTGATCAATCCACATCTATCCATGCTGCTATATCCAGTAGAGTTTCTGCCAATGCACTTTGCTGGTTTTGGGGTTTGTTTTTTTTTTTTTATTCATAGCCATGTTATGAATCTTAGTACCTCCTGGGGATTTTTTGTTTGGTTGCATTTTTGTATATGTAAAATAAATTCCTGTATTTTAGGTTAATTGTAATTATAAAGGCTCTTCACAAAACTGAAGAACTGTTCAGAGAACAGAACTTGTTTAAGCTTTAAGGATGGAGCTATCAGAGGAGCAGAATTTACTCCCTGTGTAAGGCTGTTTTCAGTCTGAGTAAGGATTGTGTTGAAGGAGAGTTCAGTAATGCACTCAGCACAGTAACTAATAAGGCAAACAAAAACCATTTTGGCAAATAGCATGTTGTGTGCTGTTGGTCATCTGAATGAGAAGGCAATAGCCAAATGCTGACTAAAAATGTCCATGTCACAGAATATCTGTTTTCTTTGTAGGTCTATTACCCTTAGAATTTTATGATAAGCAAGTAACCCTAATGGCTGTCCAGAGTATCTGCACAGGCACGACTGACTAGCAGTAACTACCTTATAATCTGGGTTTCTGTTCAGTGAGAGCTTATGATCTGCTTAGCCTTTTCATGCTACTTGTATCAGTTGAACAATTAATTCTTCCTGTTTCTCACATTCATAACATTTTGTCCAACAGTAATAATCTTCTTTGGCTGCACACGGTTTTTGCTGTTGTTTACCTGATTCTGACTGTTGTCTTCATGAGACATCACATGAAGTATGTCACATATAAAGAAGAAAACATAGTAAGTTTCTGTATTGGGGTGAAAAGAACTCCCATACAGCATGCTTGCAAGCGGATAATGCTAAAAAAGCAAATTGCTAAGATGCCTCCTTCTTGCTAGAATATGATATAAGTGTGAAGGAATTCACTGAAAGCAAAGTTTCACTGAGTGAATTGTGGAAGTGGAGGGAGGGGCATTGGGGACGGGTATGTGAAATTTGCTGTAACCTATTGCCAATGTAGAAGGTGGGCATGGTGCTGTATTGAATAGATGCAGCTCCCATCAGAATCAAAATTTCCTACCTTTCTTTTCCCCCCTGTACATCACATCTATTTCTGCTCTGTTACTGCCTTCCTCATATTCTTGTTTTATCTTTCGTGATGTGGTCTCTCAAAACTAGAGTTGTGCTTTCTCTTGCAGGTTAAGTGCACATTGTTTATAACTGGTATTCCAAAAAATGCGACAGAAGAGGCAGTACAAGGCCATTTCATGTAAGTTCTGTGCTTGAGTAGTGTCATTAGGAACAAGACATTTAAAATTGTCCTAGCAGGTTTGCCTGCCCAATCAGAAATCCTTTTTGACTTTGTCAGTGTTTAAAATTCCTGTTATAGTGTCTGTCGTATAAAAACGTATCTTATGCCTTAGACAGAATTCAGAAAAGACTATATTGCAATAAAGTTAGTTAGCTGATCTTAAAAACAGGATCTAAGGAAGTGGCTGTATAGCAACACTTCCCATTCATGCTCCCAAATGACCTTTACTTGGACATAATGCTGCACATCACATATTAAGGTGACTTTCAGCAACTGAAAGTCTCCACTCTATGGTACCTCATTCAGAAATGAGATGAGTGGTTGAGATGTCAGTGAAGACATCAGTTGTGCTCTTCTTCACTGTACTTTCTGCTCTTACAATTCTCATGTACTGCTTCCGTTTCAGTGCTGCCTACCCAACCTGCACTGTGCTGGAGGTCCAGCTGTGTTATGATGTAGCCAAGCTTATTAATCTCTTCAAAAAAAGGTACTCTCTTTTGTAATCTACTCAAGTTTAGCATAATTTTATGAATGCTTTGCCAGTCCTTAATCAGCAGATACCAGTAGTACTAAGTTTGTACATACTAGAAAATGTGTTCTGCTCTGAAAGTTCTGGTCTGGATTTCAGCTCAACAGTGTTTTAAGGTGAGCTGTGGGGTTCAGCCCATTTCTTGTGGGTGTGATATGTTGTGCGTTACATAAATAATTGGCAAGTCAAAACTTATGTATATATGTATTTAATTATTGTCATGCAGTGGGAAGTAGAAAAGGTAGCTGTTGAGTTAATAACCGTGGGACCCTGCTGCTTTAGCTGGAGGTGGTGGTCACAGGAGAAAAAAAGTGTTATCTTCTGGGTTTATACATTGACCTTTTTTTTTTTTTCCTGGAACCTCCCTATAAGCATAGATTGTATAATGCTGTTACAGACTTGAAAGCAAAGTATAGTAAGTAGACAAAATTAACGTGTATGAGTATCTTTGGTGTCTGATTAATTTGTTATCAGTCCTTGACGTTATTTTTTTTCTCTTGGGGATTATATTCTTCTTAAGCATGATGTTGATACTGTTTTCTTACAAAATGTTATGGATGTATGTTTCTGTACAGAAAACAGGCAGAAAAAAGCCTGACTTACTACGAACACCTGCATCAGAAGTATGGAAAGCGAGTCCAAATCAACCCTAAGCCATGTGGACAGTTCTGCTGTTGTGAAATGAGAGGATGTGAAAGGGTAAGAGTTTTTGTGTTAATTTTTAGTTATGGCTTAGGTAGATCATTAGAAGAGTAGAGAACAGGTTTTGTGGGACATCTTGTTGAGCTTCAGAAAATTTTTTTATTCATTTATTGCAGACAGCTCATCCTTCGTGTTCTTCCACTGTATAGTAAAGAAATTCCCCAAAACTTTTGAAATGTAGTCGTAGTACAAAAATTGAAGTACAAGAAAATCTTTGTCTTTGCATTGTGACATGACTTACAATTTGTGGAAGCAGTATGAGGAAGAGAGACTATGGTTTCTGTAATCTGTATTTTAATGAAGATATTAGCCATCTGGGACTTGGATGTAACAGTCATCAATTTTCCAACAGGAGGATGCTGTAGATTATTATACCAAAGTTAGAAATGAACTGATGGAAGAATATTCAAAAGAGGAGCAAGCTGTTCATAATAATCCTCTGGGAATGGCTTTTGTAACGTTTCAAGAGAAATCCATGGCAACCTAGTAAGTTGGTTTTTTTTGTCTGCTGTCTTGTTTGTTCTCTCTTACGGTAATGATACAACTGCTCTCCTGTTTGTGTTGCTTTTTCGCTTATGTTGATTCTTCTTCCTTTCTTCTTCTAAACCATCCTATGGATTTGATCTGCTTTGCTTGTGGGTAAGTTTCTTCCTAAGCATGCATTTAGCCCGTATACTTTGAGTGAAGAAAATATGTAAGGGACTATATGGCTCTGGACGTTTATTGGTATAAGGAGCCTTTCCCTTCTGTGTAGGATCTAGTCCATCAGTGTAGGTTAATAGTAGGCCAGACTAATTGGCTCTTGAATAAGAGTTACTGATTTCTCCATTTTTCTACTGTGCAAATTGTCCAGTTACAAAACTGTTCCAGTGGGTGCAAATTCCACTGCTAGTTAGTTGTGTCAATAAGGTAAAATTCAGTGACTGACCCAGCCATAAGTGGTAGATTATAAAGTCATAGAACGGTTTGGGTTAGGTGGGATCCTAAAGATCATGTGGTTCCAATGTGCCTGCAAGGAGCAGACGCACCTTTCACTAAACCAGGTTGCTCAAAGCCCCATTCAACCTGGCCCTGAACTCTTTCAGGGATGGGACATTACAACTTCCCTGGGCAACCTGTTCAGCCTCACTGCCCTCATGGTGAAGAATGACTTCCTTATATCTAATCTAAATCCACACTCAGTTAAAAGCCCTTACTCCTCATCACTACGTGCCCTTGTAAAAAGTCTCTCTCCAGCTTCCTTGTAGATCCCTTTAGGTACTGGAAGACTGCTATTCACACAAAGTGGGTAAAGGGAAACAGAATAATATTTGTATTACAAAAACACATAATGCTTTATTTTTTTTTTTATTTAATTCTTCATAGCCTCTCTGATTTAAATTGTCTGCATTCTTTTGACCTTCAGGTCACATTAGAGAGCCAGTCTTTCAGGCTTTTTTTCAAGGAAGTCCAGGGTATAGAATTCCTTGCAAGAAGTTGAGATGATGCAGAAAGTTTTGCTTTCTGAGTAGTGATTATGTGATGAAATCTGCCTCACTCCTGATTTTGTAATGTTGCACACCATATTTAGAGAATCTAGAGCATGAAATAACATTTTTAAGATGTGAAACTGAAAAAAAAAAAAAACAAGTCCTGAAGTTTTTTTCTTAGCTACTGATGTGTCATATACAATTTTTGATTGGGAAAGTTTCTCCTTGGGCATGTGCTCTGAATTGCACTACAGGCATCTCTGAGTTGAATTACCAAGAATTGAAAAGACTTTAGTTTGTTTAGCTTGGAATCGATGTGGTGGACTCTGTTCTCTGGAATATTAGATTAGGTTACATGTGAAGATGAAGCTACCATCAAATTAGAAAGGCCATCAAGTAACTTTCTAGGCTCTGCTCCACAGAACCCTGAAATAGGGTGAGAGAAACAGGTAGCCAGGATGGAGGTTCACGGAGAAGCTTGGCTAATGATGGTGCTCACTAGTATGTCTGGTAGTGCTATAGCTTGCTCTGTATGTATTTTTAAAAATATACTCTCAAAGTATAATTAACTTTCTTAAATATTTGCTGCTGCAAGATGCTGGCAATTTGACATCACTACTTGGATGCTGGTAAGGCAGCGATTCGGTTTTGGGGGTTATTTTTGTTGGTTTGTTTGGTGTTCATGTGTTATTCTCTATTTTCTTTTTAAAAGCACAACCGAGAGACAAGCATGTTCAGGAAATTTAGAGTCTACCCATTCAAATATAATGTATACTGTTCCCATGCTCATGTAATAGAGCTTATCTGGAGTGGAATTTCCTCTGAGTAACACACGTACACAGTTGTGCTGTCTCTGAACATATGCCTGGCACTTCTGGTGCTGTATTTTGAGAAATCTTTAAGAGCATTTATGCTGGGCATGTTGGAATTTTGTTTAAATCAATTCATTGTCAATCAACTCATAATATTAGAAGACAAAATTAGGTATTGTGATTATTTTAGGAGTAAGTGAAAGAGGGTAATACTTTGAATTGTAAGAATACCAGAATGATGGAAAATTTTCTGAGAATTGCTATTCAAGGCAAAATTGGCTAGTTTTTGTGTAATGAGACTGCAAACTAATCCTTCAGTTTGCTTTGCTTTGGAAACAGTTGTGATTATATAAAAAGGTTTTGGGGGAACTGGCCGTCTTTATTTTAATTTTTTTTCAATGCTCTCAGGCTTTATTCTTTAAAATTCTTTGAATACAAATCACTGCTGTCGTTTGTGTTTGTAGAAGCACTGAACAGTTCAAACTAAGACTGCTTTTTGTTTCAGCTTTGTCAGATCTCAAAGACCTGTGGCAGTAACTGTTTGATGATAGTGATTCCATGCATAGTATAACTTAAATTGTTTTCTAAGTACTGTCTTGATCTCTGGTTATTAAAAGTAAAAAATCCTTTATTCCCAGTCTTTTTCATTACATATAAAGCATTTTCAGGTGCAAAAATTTTTGAAAAATCCTCCTCTTCCTTTTTTTCCTTACAGTATCCTTAAGGACTTCAATGCCTGCAAATGTCAGAGTATTAAGTGTAAAGGAGAACCCCAGCCATCATCCTACAGCAGGGACCTTTGCGTATCAGACTGGGAGGTTACATATGCTCCTTATCCTGAGAATATTTGTTGGTAAGATTCCTTTCTTGCATCCATTTATTTATGGTAATGTAGGTTTAGAATGGGGACAGGAGAAGGGGAATGAGTGCATTGTTCTTTAACCCTAAACAAAGACTTTGTGCAGCGTTTTTATGTGGCTGATCTGCATCTTTATTTCCATTACCGGTGCCCCTTCATTGACCTTGGCGAGGCCTCTCAGAAGCTGACTATAGTTTTAGCACTCCAAACTTCTGGCACCTGAAGCTCCTGTTGACTAAAAGAATAATTAAAAAATCAACTTATTAGTGCTTGTGCATCAGTGTTTCCATTTTTTGAAGTTAATGTGTAGCTACTGTTGAGATCTGAGGAAAGCAACTTTGTGTTAGTGCTGAGTAGTCTTCGAGTATGTCTGTTTTTCTGAGTTGCCATGCCACGTGACAAGAGTCATGTGAACTATGGTGTGTCTTCTAATATCATTTTATTGTCCCAGTAAATGTCACTCACTGCTTATAGGAGAGTGTTGGAATAACTGCTTTTTGAATTAAACTGTTCCCGTGCTTCTTTCTGTCATGCCTTACTAAATATGCTAAAAATGATTAAACACTTTCCATTGCCCAAATCAGAACTGCAAGTGAGACACAAGCATTCACCAGTTACTATGTTTTCTATAGAACTACAGTTCTGCAGTTGGGAATGAAGGACAGACTCTTGAACCATAATGCAAACAACCGTGATTCTTAGCTGTGTCTTTTGCAGCTATGTTGTTTTGAGATGTGAATTAAAAATCTCTTCCAAGCTGCTTTCCAAGGAGGATCAGTTTAATCTGCCTTTTTCATGAAGGTGTTCTTGCATTCCTGTGTGCTTCATTTCCTCTTCCTTTGTGCAAGCACTGCCTTATGGACACAGGAAATGATCACCGAGAAACACTTCCAAAGCTTTTCTGAACATCTCTTAGAGGGGAAGATGGTGGTGTTTTGTTGGTACTGTTTATTATGTTTGTTTCTTTTCTGTTCTTTTTCTTTTCTCCCCTGCCTCTTGAAGAAGAGGAGGCACAGGGATTTGCCAAGTTACCTATCTAGGCTCACAAAAAGAGTTGTCATAATTGGGGGTGTTACTGAGCTACTGTATCCCTGTTTTGTCTGCTCTAAATACTTGACTTTGGCTGGGATTCAAATCATTCCAGTCCTTTTGGGAACCATTTCAGACAACGTTTAGGAACTTTACCTGTTTAAGATGTATGGTTGCCATTTTAATATGGCAGGAAGGGACGCAGGTTTTTTTTTTTGTAATAATTTTATAAAATCATAGTTTCTTGGTAGATTCTGCCTCTGATAGCTGTTCTCCTTGCAGAAATTCTCTATATCTTCTTCTATTTCTGCGTCTTCTTATTATGACTTTGCTTAGTACTTCCATATTGTTAATCAGGGGAAGTATTTCATCCCAAACCTTAACTACATTAGACATTGTGTTTGTGTTATAAAAGACTAAATATGTTGTTCTGCAAGTGCAGTTTGTTACCATTCAAGAAAGGTTGCATGGTTTTCTTTATTTCTAATAGCAACCGGAACCTGTGATTTGTTTTATATAACTTTGAGACTATGAAAGCTAAATTTAGGAACAGCAATGCCACCTGTTACTTGACAGATAGTACATATATTTTTATTTTTTTTTAATAGCAAATGCTTACTGCTTCATTTTGTGTCCTTTTTATTTTCAGGAAAAATCTTTCAGTGCATGGACTGAAATGGTGGTTTAGATGGGCCTGCATTAACTTGCTGCTTTTTATTGTACTGTTTTTTCTTACTACTCCTTCCATTATCATCTCAACCATGGACAAGTTCAATGTCACTAAACCTATTCACTACCTTAATGTGAGTAGCACCCTATGTTTGGATATGCTTGTGTGTCAGACCAAAAGATAAAGTGACAGAAGTATAGTAAGACAATGAAATGATGTCTATAATCAGCTAAAATCAGTTTAAATTCTCAGGACTGTTTTATGTAACTGCTGATTAAAAAGCATATGTCAAGAATCAAATCTTTAGTCCTCTTTTGTTCCTGGATAGTAGGCTGAAGTAATTTCATCTGAAACTTTATATTATTATAAATGTATTACTTGTCTGTAGTAAACATTTGCATTCCAAATTTACATAATTCTAAATTTTGTAATCAAAAACCTTCACCAAAAAAATCCATCAACTTGTATTTTGATCTTTATGATGAGAGAAGGCAAATTCATATTTTAAACTCTGAAGCAAAATGCCATGGGTTTATTTTGCTTGGATTCAAAACAGGTTGGCATCTCTATGTGGTCCTAGTTTAACTGCTGCCAAAGTGTCTTGCAAACTATTAATTTTAAATACTCCCCCAAGCTAATGTATACTACATTAAAAACTGCTTGTGAGATTTCACTTTCATAGAATTTAATTCCCTGTTCTCTTGTTCTGTCTTGCACACCAGTGCTGAGCACTCACTCCTTTTAAAACTGTATCTGAATATAACATCCACAGTCCAACGTGCCGTAATTTAAAGAAAGAAAAACGTTTCAGTCTCTGTTCTACCACAGTGGCATTAAAATGTTTTTAATACTTACTCTTGCTTTTCCCTCCCTCAACTAGAATCCCATTGTCAGTCAGTTTTTCCCAACACTCTTGCTCTGGTCCTTCTCAGCTTTGCTACCAACAATCGTCTATTACTCAACTTTGCTGGAGTCCCACTGGACAAAGTAAGCAATGTTTCCTCTGTTTTGGCCTTATCAGCTAAATTATTAAAATAAATGGAGAGTACTTATCTTTCATGGAGCTCTTAACTCCACAGACCTCTTGTAGCAGGGAATATCATGTTCTCGTCTCTTTCTGATGTTATAACCAACACTTATGAGTTTAAATAATTTGTGGTCACCACAGCAAGTGTAATCTGACCACATCATTTGGGTATACTTCCCTCTCCACCACCCTGCTTCTTTGTGCTTAATCAGAAAAAATGTCTAAGCAGGCTCAGGAGGTAGTAGTTTCAACAGGAAGATGGGAAGTGCCTCTGATCCCATAACTTAGCTCACTCTCTGGGAAGCTAGGAGCTGTGGGTTTGGATCCCCTTCAGGTTGAGATCATCACAGAACTCCAGAATCCAACTTCTACAGAAGGAGCTCCAGCTTCTGGCATGCTAATTATAAAAAGGGCATCCATCTTTTTGTTGTGTTTTGTGGAAAAAATGGTCTGGATGTAACTCCTGGTGCACAACTCGGACCACCACCAACAATAACCAACAGCAACTGAGAAGACCTATGGGACCAAGGCGCAGCAGATGTGTTGATGCAAGATTTTCAGATATGACCAATGCACTCCAGGGATGTCAAGCACACTGCTGAGTTCGTTAGCAGCGCATCTTGGTTCAACATACCAGATTTAATCCCCAGTTTACACACTGTCAGAAGCGTGATACTGTGATCTGATATTTACTTTTTTTTTCCCCAAAATGCCTACAGTGAGGGTGTTTGTTTGTATTCTAAGGTCAATCTTTTTATATTTTTAATTTTTTTTTGGTACCATTTCCTTGTAAAACAGCATGTCCAGAATCTACTTTTTATTCAGCAAAGCTGTATGATTTTCGTCATCACCTTTTTTTGGTAGTTGCCCGAGGCACATGAACTTTGAGCCCTTCTCAATCTGTTGAAATAGTTTTCTAAAGTGACCGCAGATCAGATTTCCAGCCTCTGTGTAGTCATATTGGTACATCCCACAGTGCCCAAAGCTACGTGATCCGATAATAAAACTTCTGTGGCTTTAATGCCCTATCAGATACCACCTTTTTAACAATCTGAGTTGTTTATAGGAATCACTGCACTTTTCTGGCGAGTGTGTCACTAGATGTTCCTGCTACTGTAGTAGAGGTATAGCATTAGTAGTGTCACGTTGTTCCCAAAGACTTGACACTTGGCAAGGGTAGTCAAGTAAGTAGCTTGTCTGAGTGTCTAGTTTCTTGGCAGTGGTGCCCTTTCTGAACTGCCTAATACCTCTTGGCATAATCCTTGAAGAGCTGTTTGTTTACAAGCTGTTGCAAGATGTGTCACTGGATGAGAGACCAGCTGTGATTGTCACACATCCCCTTGCTTGTGGTGCAGACCTGTAGTGATGCTAATCCAGAGGCTGAGTTAATGCTCAGAAATACTTTCTTCACCCAAGAAGGTACCAAGAGCCTGCTTGGTTCAAGCAGGAAGGTACCAAGAGCCTGCTTTATCTCAGAGATATTTGTTTTGTGAGTGTTTTGTAGCAATGTGATATGGTAGGGGATGCTGGAAGGCTGATGGGCACTGATGTTCTCTGGGGCAAGATCCTTCTTGTGTGGAAGTCTTTCATGTCAGTTTCTTACTTGGTGACTTTTTATGTTGGTAGGTCTGCAGAGAACAGAATAATGATGCATAAAGTTTACATATTTTTGATCTTCATGGTATTGATTCTGCCCTCCCTTGGTCTGACCAGGTAAAGAATAATTACTGATTACTTCTAATGGAGTAACGTTGGAGTATTTTTATCATATGAGACAACTTTCTAGTTGCTAGTTGAGGTGTAGTTGATGTACCCCCACTCTGTCCAGTTTGTAGGGTTACATAGTCATTGCACGTTAAATTTCAGTACTCACTTTTCATCTGAGGACCTCATAGCCCTTAAGGTTTCAAAGGCTGACTTTGCTTTTAGCAAAGAAATTTTAGTGTGTAAGATCAATCACTAATTGAACGTTGCCCATACTCACCAACATAGCTGAGAACCCAGTTTCCTGGCTATGTCTTATACTTCAGTCACACTTGTCCTGTTCTTTCCACCTTTACTTTAACTCTTTCCCTGGCTAGCCAGGTACCATGCATTTCTCCAGTCTACATAATAATTGCTAAAAATAAATTCTTAAAAAATAAGCATGAAGTATACATTTCTGGTTGGTTTGATTCTGTATCTTTCTCCTATGTCAGTAACTATGATAAAGCTAAAGCAGTGTTCAGATTGTTTGATTGAACTCTCTCTATCCAATATCCTGGTCTGAACTACTTTAAAAAGAGAGGCAATTTTACATGGAGACTGAATTATGTTAACAATCTTTCTTTCAGCCTTGATTTTTTCTTCCGTTGGCTGTTTGACAGAGAATCATCCGATTCTGCAGTTAGGCTGGAGTAAGTATTAGCAGTTCTTTAGCAAAGGAATACTTATATCCTTTTTTTTTTTTTTTCTTCCCTCTGTTCACTGACCTCCATTAGTCTTTATTAAAATTTTTTGGAGATGGTACCCTGTGGGATGATGTTGAGCTTCTGAATAAGGGGAGGAGAATGAAAATTACTTTGCTATGAAGAAATCCACGCTTGTTTCCTGCTAGCTATTGTATGCAAACATTCAATAAAGAGACAGTTACTTTCCCCAAACCTTCCAAATTTTGTAGTAGACAGGAAAGGACGGGTTGATATGATGAAGGTGAGAGGGGACCAGAAAATTAAAGGTACTGAGGATTGTTGTATGTTGGGGACAGGGGATCTTCCCAAGGATTACAGTGAAGCCAAATAGCTGCAGCTGTTCTCTTTCTGAAATCTATTAACTCTCGATTTTAAGAAACATGAATGTTTTTACACCAACATTGCAAATTTGCAGATAGTGGTTATCATAAGCTCTTCTGACTGTGCTGGAGGGGAAGAATAGAATGCAATTATTAGAACGTAGCTAGGTTTCCAAATGCTATTTCAAAATCAGTAACAAGACAACAATTAGGAGTTGCTGAGCTAGGAGAGACAATTACCCTATTGCAGGCTTATCTCATCTTGGCTCGGGTTGCTGTTGCAGCCATCAAATGATGCTCTTATTGTCTATCAGCCGCCCGTCAGACTGCAGTATCTTTTTGTGAACAGTTTATTCCTTATCCAAACTTCAGCTCAGCCAGGCTCTTACAGTCTACTACTCTCCACTTACTGCATTTATAGTTATGTAAGACTCTTTTTCAACAAGATTATCTGAAGTCTTCTAGTCACTTCTTACAGTGTTTGTTCAGTGCTTATCCTTATGGTAAGAGTTTTCTAGAGGCAGTAGGGATTCATTGCTATATTTGTTTGTCTACTTTCTGGTCAGTGTCTAATGTCTTTCCTTGCAGATGTGTCTTTTTGCCTGACCAGGGAGCCTTCTTTGTGAACTATGTGATTGCCTCTGCTTTTGTCGGCAATGGGATGGAGCTGCTACGCCTGCCTGGCCTCATCCTTTACACCATACGCATGATAATGGCCAAGTCCACGGCAGAAAGGAAAAATATTAAGCAGGTATTTGAACCCTTCCTTAGCAAAAGGCAATGAAATGAGTGATTCTTATAAGAAACAGTGGGACCCCTCCATTACCATCGACTGTCATCTACTGTATTTTATTTCTTTTTTTTGGCCTTTTTCATTCATCTGTGACAGGTTCAGATTCCCTTCATTTGCAGCACAGATAAGGGGGAGGTATTTATTCAAGACAGAGATGGTTAAAAATCAAAAGCCAAGCTCTGAACTTGAGGTAGTATTCTCTTCATAGCTCCAAGTCAGAGCTTTATGATTGCGATTTGTAGGATAATTCTGATTTTATGTTACAGTCTAAACTTCAGGGTTTTTTAAATTCAAATCTGTTTCTGGTTAGTTTCTTCTGTCAGTCCACAGATTCATACAATTTACTTTAATCTGAATTTACACTTCACAAAAGATATCCTTGCTGTCTATATTCCAGTTTAAGTGAGGGACTTTCACTTCTGGATGATGTGTCATCTTGCAGCCTGAAACTCCAGGTGTGCCAATGGGAACTGAAGCCCATATATATCTGCCCCGTTCTTTTTCTTACCTTGATTATTTTATATTATTTTTTAACAGGTGGGAGAGTTCCATTTTTAAAAACTTCTTTTAAACATTAACTTCGGTTAACCGTTGCATATTACTCCTTGCTCTCATTGAAATTATTTATATTGATTTCCTCATCCCTGGAGGAAAAAATAGGAATACTGACCACACCGAAGTTTTAGTATCTTGAACTTTCCCTACTGGCAAAGCCACCACAAGGACCAGTACAGATTCAGTGGAATCTGCAGTGAGGTGAAGGTTCTGAGTTTGGCATGATTATTTTTCTGTCTTGTGGTTTTAAGTAGTTGCTTCTTGTAGATGAAAGCAGGTTCCCTGAGGAATTACTTTAAGGCTATGAAAGAAGCAGCATATTTTCTGTAAGTACAGATGCTTAAAATGCATAATACTTCATCTCTCTAATTACATCACTTATACCTCTTAGGGAAATAACTGATCTCTCATGGGGGAAGAATAAGAGAAGGTGAACTGTTGTTTTAACAAGTCTATTCTTAACTCCTGACATATTGATAGATGACATGGAAGTTTTGTGTGTTTTGTTTTTGTTCCTAGCAACAAGCATTTGAATATGAATTTGGAGCAATGTATGCCTGGATGCTGTGTGTTTTCACTGTCATCATGGCCTATAGCATTACGTGTCCCATCATTGTCCCGTTTGGTAAGTTTTCCAATGATCTGTGGGCCATGTGTGAGTGAGGTGGGGCACGTGGGAGGTTTGGAAGGCATAGGTCTGCATTCTTATTCCATTTCAAATGTCCTAAGGATGATCAACTTGGATACAAATTTTCTTCCCTTCCTGTAGAAAAACAGGGCAGATGATGGAGAATCGCTTAGTGCTTGTGTACTGTCTTTAGAGGTTGAAAGTATGCTTAATTTCTATTAAATACTTATTTTATTTCTCGAGTTTGAGTGTATTAGTTCTGGTGGTGTTTTTTTAATAGATGAATGTAGGAGTTTAGGTAGATTTTTGTGGATGAGGAGTTTATTTTTTCATCAATGGGCTCTTGATGTCTGGGCAAAGCAAGCTGCAGAGGGTACCCAGCCTGGAGGTCCACCTAAGCAGCCAATCTTGACTTGAGACATTCTGATCCCCAAATCCTTTAGGCATATTTGAAATCATTTTTTGTTCTGAGGTTTGACTGATATATGTAAAATGAAGCACACAAAGTGTGTTGATCCAGTAGCAAGAGGCTGGAAGACTGCCTATCCTTTTCACTGCTGCAGCTCTTCTGCATGGCAAACCATTTCTCTAAAATTCCCCAACCTGAATGAGAAAGAAAGGGTCTATGGTCATCACTGTGTTAATGGACAGCTGTATGCTTCATGGTCCTGAGCCTAGGGTTGTGACCTAACTGTACTGGCTGCCTTGCTGGTCTTGGTGAACACCATCTCTGCCCTTTGAGTGGAAAAGGAAGTGCTGTATACTCTGGTAGATTTGCTGGCTTAGAAGACCAGTTAACTTGGAGTTCAGGGCACATGGGTGGAACAAAGCTGCCCTGTAGTGTAGATGGAGCTTCAGTCCTTCACGACCCTGAGAAGGTCTTGAGCCACAGACCTCCTTTTCCTTGTCAGTTTTTGTTATTCAGTTGGTTTATCTCTGTCCAACAGACAAAACATTTCTGCCTTGCATTGCCTATTTATCTGGCTTTGACTCCTTCCTTCTTCCTGGACCAGCCACTAAATCCTGTGTGAGTGTGCAAGAAACTTTGCAATCTGTCTAGCACTCATGGACAGTTGTCCACCGTTAGTGGCTGTGACATGATCTATGCCTTATTTTATCTCATCTTTTGTTCACAGAGATTCTGAACTGTTGTAAAAATTATGTATAAAGAATCATTTCAGCACCTACAGAAAAATCCAGTCTGGAAATCTGTTTATAAAGTGATTAAGTGTTATTTATGCCTGATAAGAGTTGGTATTTTCCTTTCTAATACAAAAGAGATAGATACAACATAATTAGCTGAATTAGATACTGTTCATAACTGGATTTAATCAATAAGCTTATTGTTGGGAGAATGTAGCCAAACTTTTGTAACAGTGTACTTGACGTTTATTTACATTTCCTTTTGCGTGCAGTTGTAAATAACTGCATGTGTTAATATGTAGCAGAGCTGTTGCAATTCACAGCTGTCACAGCAGTAACTGGCTTTTTTGGGGGTGAGAAATAGTTGACTTGAAATCCAGCCATGAATCTGTTGAAGGCTGAGAGATGTTCAGCCTCTGTTAGACCTTTCTTCACTACAGTACAGTACAGTAGCGGAGGAGTTACCAAGATTTCCCTACCACCCTGGCTTCATGTGCCAGCACTAGGAAGGAGCTCTGGATTCTCTTTGGAAGCACAAGTGGTGCTACAGAGAAGCGTGTGGAGAGGCGGAGGGATGAGGAGACCTTGGGGGCCTTGGGCTGGGAAGGCAACAACCTTAGGAGCAGGCTGCTGTCACACAGCTGTACCCCATTCGTATTTGGGCTGGTATCCAGATTTTTCACTTGTTTAGTGTAGATCTTCTCATAGAATTGATGCTTTTTATCACGTCTTCAACAACCTCTCCTTGGATCTCCTTTTTTTTCTTTCCAGGTTTGATATACATACTCCTGAAGCACATGGTTGACCGTTACAACCTTTACTATGCATATCTCCCTGCCAAGCTGGAGAAGAAGATGCACTTTGCAGCTGTGAATCAGGCCCTTGCAGCTCCAATTCTCTGCCTTTTCTGGCTCTACTTTTACTCATTTTTGCGGCTAGGTAAGTATTACCTTTTTTCACCTAGAAGCTCCTTCCAGTTCTTGTGCCAGCTTACCTAAATACACGTGGAATTTCATAGGCTTTGTGGGCTTTTCTTTTTTCTTCTATAAATGGGAAGTCATGGTGGTTACCTGTGGGTAATTACTGAATTATACAACCTTGTGGGAACTTGGGTAAGCTGCAGAGATACTCTGATGCAGATGGCTGATATGTTAACATAAAACTGTTAGCTTCATATTTCATCATTCTACAGGAGATCATGTGTTTCCTAAATCTGTAGAGTCTGAATTGGCCAGTTGGGCTGTGGAGTGACAGACTGTAAAAATCATTAAATAAACCAAAAATTATTCAGAATTAGCTCTTTCTAGCAAGATAAGCTCTGGCTTCACTACCTGCATTTGTGTAGTCTGTGCGTAAGTGTAATTTCCCTGGGTGAATTGGCTGCTGCCTCTGTTGTACAGCTGTCATGTAGGAAAAACTGTTAAAATGTTGGCTAATGCTGGTAAGAGCCATGTTGTACATCATCTTCAAATTTCACGTGAAAGACTACAGTGAGACAAAGACCCACCTCCCCATATTTTAATATAAAAACCTCATGTTTTGTGTGTGATTTATTTTAAAAATAGGGACATTCTGTATTTTGCAAATACTCAGCATTGATAGCATTGGCTGTGGTGTACTAACAGCTTTGACATCAGAAAAGGTAGGCGATAGCTTATGGGTTTTTATCTGTGATGTAGGAGGAAGCATTTGGCTTGGAACAGGGATGCTGGTGATGCTGGAAGGAGTCGAGCTTCCCTTCTTGGGAAGGGAACCCTTGGTATTTCACTGTATTTTGCCCTCTTCTCTGCTTTCACAGAACTGATGACACATGGCCACGCTCGCATTGTGTTTATCTAGCATGCCAATAGTAAAAAAGATCCTGTTGACAGACTGTCATCTAACTTTAGAGATAGCTCCCTGTGGATGTAAGAGGCACTTGGAATGATTGCTTCAGGCTGTCCTTGGATTTGAGCAGATGTCCCTGCATTACTTGTATGTTTGAGAGCTTGTTTTTTCCCTTGTTTTGAAAGCTGTCTTTTGCAACCAAGACGACCAACAAATCTTTCTCCTCTAAAACAACAACAGAATTTCCAGAGCATGCTTCAGAAAAATCAACTCCAAACATGCAGCAGTCCTGGCGTAGTAAAAATTAAATCTTTACAATAATGATGTCTGGTTCTGTGACTGTAGTAGAACCGTTATTTGTCATGGAACTTAGTAATGAAAAATACAGTCTGGATTACCATGTTTAGCTTGGTTAGTACAGAGGATCCTGTTTACAGGATGTTGTTCATTGATTTGTCAGCGCATGGGGCAGCCTAACCAAGTGGTATGAGTCTGAGGGGTAGGAACTGGAGCTTTTGATTTCATTGCCGTTGATTTCATTGCTGCTTCTTATGCCAAAGAGGAGGAAAGAGGAGGGATCGCACTCTGCTTCCTTATCTGCAAAATAAATTGGTTTATGGTGTGTAAAGCTTGATTGCTTAGTTATTGATTGGTACAGTTTGCCCGGTATGGACATTTGGTAGGGGTATCTGGTTGCAGAGTACAGTGATAATACTCTGTTTTCTCACTCATTCTCTTAATGTATGCCTGGAAGGACTTCTATCCCAATTCTCAGTGAGGATCAAATATCACTTGACTGCGTACAGAAGGCGATAGGCTGTGCTGGTGTCATCTGCTCCCTTCTCAGTCGCTGTTTTCTTCCTCAGCTCTCATGCCACCCAGCCATCCTACACCTAAAGCACCACTGGGCCCCTCACAACAGAAGAGCCAATGGTGCTATCTGCAGTTCAACCCCTGTCTCCTGGGAAAGTCACTTAAGTCCCATGTTCTCTAAAGCTCTTGGCAGGGCGGAGCGCTGAGGACACAGGGCAGGGAAAACCGATCTTTGGAGAAATTTCTTCTTCCTCGATCTCTGCTGTTTGCCTTGTGGTTCACACCGTACACTGGCTTTGGTGTAGGCATGCCTCACCAGCTGGTAAATACTGATGTAACCTACACTTAGGAAAACAACCCCTTCTGAAGGGCATTCCAGAGTACCCATAGGGAGGTTTCTTTCCCTTCCTTTTTTGGTTTGAATAGTGACATGTTTGTGAGGTTTTTTTTGGTGTGGGTTGGTTGTTTTGTTTTGTTTTGTTGTCCATGTCCTGTCCCCCTCACCCATTTGTGGGTTTATTGTTTTGTTTGTTCTTTTCCCTTATAAACAGATCTGAGCAGGGCTTACATAACTTGTTACAAAGTAAAACTTGGCTGTTCTGCACCACTGCATATGCTGGGGTTACCACAAAAATATTTCAGAGTTGATCTTGCCTCTTGACTAAAGAAGCGAAACAGCTGGGTTTTAGAAGTGTTTGGAAGTCATATCTGTTGCAAAATGAGATTAACTTCTTCAGAATATTTCCCTGGTGGACCTGGATAATAAGTCGCTGTAGTCGTGATAACTTTTTTCCATGCAAGAGGTTGCTGCCATGTCCTTTCCTATAGTCTTCTCCCCCCACCTCTCTCCCTGACCCCCTTCCCTCCCCTTACCTTTCAGCATAGTTCATGTTTACTCAGTTTCTTCTCTTGTTTCTTTTCTTTGGATTCCTCCCAGTTCTGTCCATATTTTATCATGGTGTCCTGTACAGACAAGGCTGCTCAAGTTGAAGGGTCAGTAGCACCAAATTATTTTGCATAGGTACCAGAGACTTTTTTTATTCTCCTCTTTCCATTTTTTGTGATAGTATCAGGCTGTTGAGTGCTGTCCAGCTCATAATCATCAATTGTATTCTGTAGTGCTACAGGCTTGTTATCCCTCATATCTACACTTCATTTTTCCTTCCAAATTGTAGTTATTCACAGCTTTCTACATACAATTTCATCTTATTGTTTATTTCTAGTTGTGTTGTTTGTTTGTTTGTTTGTTTTTCCTTGAAAGAGGATGGGGACATCTAATCTGTCAAGGTGTTTGGTTGGTTTGTGAGCCGTTGGTTTGTGAGCCATCAGTTTGGTGCCATCATCACAGTTAATAAACAGACTCTTATCGACTGTATTTTACAGATCATTAATGAAAGTATTTTAGAAGTGGGTCCAGAATAGATGACTGAGGGAGGAGCAGAAGTATCACTCTGAGTCTTGTTTATCGTTCAAGCATTGCAGCCAACTTTAAGAAAGCTGGAAAAGTGGCTTGTTCAGTAGTTCTACTAGTCAAGGAGCTTTGTGCTTAAATGAGGTTCTGGAAGTGGCGTGCCCAGTCCTGTAAGAGGAAAAAAACCATGGGTCTTCTGAAAATGGGGAAGATAAAGATCAACTTGTTTGTTTTCCTACTACATATTTTTCATATTGTATTCTCTGGATGTTTTTCTAGGCTTTAAAGCACCTACAACCATGTTTACCTTCCTAGTTGTCAACATCACAATTGTTATTTGCTTGGCTTACACTTGTTTTGGCTGTTTCAAGTACCTGAGCCCACTGAATTACAAGGTAAGTGACCTTTCAGCACCTACCTATGTGCTTGATGTAGCACCAGCAATTCCTACTGGGTTGTTTGCGCCTTCTTGCTAGCAGTGTCTGTCCACAAAGGTTCTTCCCAGTACGAAGGCTAAAGTGGGCTGACAGTAGAGGTAGGCTGCTTGGCACAGGGGGAAGTCCATCAGTGTTAGCAGAAACTGAATTTGAGAGGAAAGAGCAGTATGGAAGAAGTATTCAAGAGGACTGGAGGAGAGAGAACCAGCACTGCAGAGATCTGCCTGTGTAGGTTTTCAGGAGTGTATGATCTCTGTGTATTGTTTTGACTTACCAATTTGATATTTTCTCTCTTGCTTTCCCCACCTGTTACTGGCTACAGATAGAAGACACACAAAGTGAAAGAGGGAATGATACAGATGTACCAACCATCCCAACGTCTTCTGTAAGAAGTTAAGAGTTACTAATCTTATATTTTCTAGAAAAACTTAATTTCTCACCCTGCTTATCAAAGAGCTTGTGTAGGACATATTATTCTGAATGGACTGTGGGATTTCCCACAGGCATGTGGGACTAGAGAGTTCTGCAGCCTGGGATCCTTGACTGTTCCCAGGTGGTGTTCCAGAAGTACCTTCAGCTGACATTTTAGGAGTAGTTGAGACACGCTCCTTCCAGCAGCTCTGTACACTCTGTTCTGGGCCTTATACCAGACAGATCCTCACATCTGGACAGCTGCCAAATGCGGTCAGTTGCTACTGTTTTGTGACTTTTAAAGTTGTGACGTGTAGCAGGTCTTACCTGCCATGCCACTAAAAGGGATGTAGGACTGTGGTAGGAATAGAGGCCTTTGTGCCACAGTCTACACATACAGGTGAGTGTTGCACCAGGAAGGAAAAAAGAGTGGTGAGGGGAAGAATTATCCTGGGTGAAATATCCCAACACTGTATTTTGAGAGACCAGTAAAATCCTTAATGGCTGTGATTTCAGATGTACGTCCCCCGAGTGTTGCATCCTCATTCTACAGAAAGGACAATGCTTGCCCATGAGCAGCAGCAGTCATATGGCACGATGGACATCACTTCTTCACAGGCAGAAGGAATCCTAAACTATTCTACTGGATCTGCAATTACTGAGCAGGCATCGAGAGGTTCCCTTTGAATGCCGAGGACTAACACAAGGTGGAGCACTTGGTCCAGGTTTAGGAGAACCAATTCTCCACCACCACCTCCTAAGTATTCGGTTTTATTTACATATTTCTGCCTACAGAAGAGCTACAGAAATAATTCATTGTGTGGTCTGCAGCTGTGCTCAGAAATTTAAAAGCAGATGCCTTGGGACTGGTTGTTTTCCAGGCTGTCTACACACATTGTGAAACAAACGTGTTGAACACAGAGATGCTGATCCTCAGGGACTTCACTTACGCTATCTCTTCACTTGTTTTATGATGATAACTTATGCTGCATATAGATAACTGGTCACCGAAGCAAATGCAGCTATTACAGCTGTCATATATTTATTCAAAATAATTCTTGCTTTTCTTTTCTTCTTGTTTTTTGTTTGGTTTTTTTTTTTTTAGTATTTATAAACCTCTTGGGATGTGCTAAATCCTGAAGCAAGGTCACTTTTGTTGAGAATGCTGTTTGCGTGGGTGCTTAGGATGATGTGTTGGTATCTCTTCTCTTGTCACCCAAAGTAGTCAGTATAGACTTGATCGTGGTACCTTTTTTCCTTAAAAGAGATGAGGGAGCTACTGTGCACTGGGGTACTAAAAGTACCAAAGGAAAAAAAATCCACCAAACTGGTGTAAAGAAGGGAATGATTTATCTCATAGCTTTTTTTTTTTTTTTTTTGAGGACATTTAGGTTGTTTCTGTTCACTATTTTTAAGGGCCTTCCACGGTGAAAGTTCACTGCCAACAGTAAAGGATATAAACATTTTATCTTTCTTTTAATCTTGGGTCAAAATGACAGATCTCTGGGTTTTCTCTATAGTGCCAATTATATGAGCTGTAAGATACTAAGTTTTTAAATTATCTAATAGGTGCAAATTTATTCCAAAGTACATTGTGTCAAAGTGTAACTAATAATAAAAAAGCAATAAAACACTGACTTCAGACACATTTCAAACTGTCTTGATTTGTTTGGTTTTTTTTTGTTTTCTATGTGTATCAAAACTTCTTTTGTGACCTGCCTCACATCATGATCAATGTCGTGAACTGTCATGAAGCTTAGAATGACAGTATGTCCCATGAGAGATTTGAATGCTTTTAAATTTCTCTAGAGGATGAATCTTTGTGACCTTTGGGTGGGAGAAGGTTTTGGCACTCCCAAGGCCTCTGTTTGCTTGCTCGTCATTAAACTGTTAGTTCCTGAACTTGACCTTTTCTAGCATGTCTGTGAAGCAGCAACATCTTGAGATTGGAGTAAAATTTGGACCATAAATAAGTATGTGCAGATGTTCAGTGTCTTGCAGGACTGCCTCCAGCTTCTCAAGACTAGTGCTCTGGATGAATGCTCAGCAGGAGACCTGCCCTGCTGCAAGAAGGACCTTGCAGAGCCCTGATAACCCCAACTACAAGCCCAACCTATTAGTTGAAGGTATGCACAACTCCTGGTTATTAAAAGGCAAGCGAGAAGTTTTGCTTAGTGGCGGGGCCTGGATCTGTGTCGGACATTTCTGTGCTGTTACCCCAGTATTGCAGTTTAGTCAGGGGGTTGCATGTGAGAGTGTTTTGATGTTAGCAATCATGGTATTACTAGAGGTGGCATGTACCCTGAATATTGTGGGGGGTTTAGTGCTCATGGTATTGGTAGAGGTAGTTGTGTACCATGGATATAAACTGACCAATAAGACTGGGATTCAAACCAAGAAAAAAGGAGCCCAGCAGATTCCCCATTTTTCATTTGTCTCTGAGTCTCTCATACAGACATGAGGATAGGAGAAGGAGATGGAGCCTGTTGCATTAATTGGATCAGAAGTCTGTGATTGTTCTAACTCATTTCTGTCTGCAGCTCCCCATCTCTGCAGAAGCAGTGAACACTTCCATGTATGCTAATTGAGGAATCAAATAAATGATTCAGCTACCATACTTGACCTGTTTACAGTGCTGGCACTGTGATATTTTTATGCTCTGTGGTATAATTTTTTTGCACAAGTGACTTCCAGTATTCACTGTGAGGTTCTGTATGTCATACCAAGGAGAAAAACTCTTTTGGTGACTGGATTTCCTCTTTGTGCTTGGCAGGCTGCTGAACCTTGGTAACGAAGCTCCTTGCAGCTGGCTCAGGTTGAGGACAGACAGGGCCAGCTCTCCTGTGAACTTGAATAAACCTATCTCTAGTCAGAGAACCATAGAATAGTCATGCTAATGGGCTTCAGATATGGAATGTGGAAAACTTGCTAGGTAATGGGAAGTTTCATCTTGCTAAATAGTTGTTGCTGGCATTTGAAGAACCAGTTCATGTGTCTGATGGCGAAACCACCTGCATATTTCAGTTGTGTAGCAGCCATTCTTGTTTGCTACTGTACTCTGTTGCAGTTAAACTCCTAGAAATGTCTATGAGACTAATGTGAATGAATATGAGTCTAGCTGAATAAAGACTGAGAACACCTATTAGTGATCACTGCACCTCCCTGTATAGCCACACACAAATTAAAGGCTAGTTTATCAGCTTTGCTATCTTGTATCTTCTGGGTGTCTCTCTGAGAGCTGGAAGTAATTAGGAAATTGCACTGGCTCTAATTCACTCAGTCATACCAGTGGATATCTCTGAGAGGATAAAATTAGATCAGCAGGAGAAACTCCTTGCATTCCTTGCTGAGCCTTAGAGAAAAGCTGAGGGATGGAAGCCTCAACAAATGTGGATATTGGCTGCACTGTATTGAAAATTCTTATTTAAAGCTATTGCACATTCTTTACTGTTCTTTTTATAAATCTTTTGGCAGGAAGCCTAAGCAAATGGCCCAGCTGGAGTTACTGATTGTAGCTCCCAGAAGCCATATTTGTTGAGATCCAGCGCCTGCTGCTTGCCTTGCATTGCTCAGTTGGAACAGCTCCTCTCCCCCACCTCTCTCCTTGCTACATCCTTGCGTTCCAGCAGCCAACACCAGCAGTGTTCCTGTGGAATGTGAACCCTGGACAAGTCTGGCAACTCAAGCATGGCTAAGTCCTCCAGTGTGGTCTGTGATGGGATTCTCTGTGACAGAACTCTGGAGACAACCTCTGCAAAGTTAAAGAGCAGAGCTCATTTGATAGTGTACATTTCAGAATGGTTCTGCAAGGGCTTCACTGCAGATCATTTTCTTCTATAGAGAAGAAAATGCTATATTCTATGCTGAGACTCCAAAAGCACTTGGCTTGTTTAGCTCTACCTACCTCTGTGCCAGTTAGAGCCTATTCTACATGTATATTCTACATCTGGTTCACCTCCAGCCTTATTACAACATATCCTCAGCACCCAAATGATTGGAATTTCTCATTTGCATTAGGTGCACAGGTTCGTGCCTTGTTTTCCTTTGAGCTTTTCCTGTGCCCTGAGGCAAAAGCAGATCTCTGTCTTGCCCAAGTTTTTAAATGCTTCAGTGTAGGACTAGATCGCGTTCTTTCTTTCTTTCTCTTTGCAGAAAGGCAGTTCCCAGCTCTGTCTTACCCACAGATGCTAGCAGCACAACTGACAGCTTCTCATGTATCATCTACAGATGGTTTATTAGTGCTCGGAAGCCTTTTGGTTTTATGCTATTCAAGAAGGTTGGATTGTCTTAGAAGCAGCAGACCACAAAGTTGTTCTCCTGGCTCTTAGTAAAAGTGAGGTGAGAGGCATGGGAAGATTTGGGGATAAGGGGTCTCTTTCTGTCACTAACCCAAGTCCTTTGAGTACAAAGAAAAGACACACCTTGTTATCTCTAAACTGCAGCAATACAAGGAAATACACAATTTTAAGTCCAAATGATGGCCAGGGTCATAATTTTCAAAGAGGACATGTGTCTTATCTTTTTAAAGCAGACTTGCAAATTCCTTCTCTGTCTAATCTAGACAGGACTTCTGGAATGATTCTGCTTGTCACCTGTCTGTAACAGCTGCAAGTGCCTCTTTCAGGTCTTCAGAGGTACTACAGAAGTTGCTCGTTCTTTCCAAGGACAGCTGTCAGACAGATCAAAACAGAAAGGAAATGACCAAAAGCAGAGACACTGGAGATTGAATCATCATAATAGAACATTCTTCCCTCTAACGTTTTGTTTCTCAGATTAACTCCTGACTTTTGCTTTGTTTCCAGCGTCTCATTGGTTAGGCCCCAGCACCTCAGCTGCAGCAAGTGCAGCTTCCCAAAGTATTTGTGCTCAGACGCAGAGCTCCTGGCTTGCCTTCACTTGTTCTATGTCAGCAGAGCCTGTAAGCATTTGTTGCTTGGAGAGAATGTGTATCCAGATCAGCTGTCTTTCTGTTGTATGCACCATGATTAGCTTTTAATTCTTTTGATGAAACAACAAATGTGCCCCCATGAATTAATGGGTGTTGTATACTCCCTACTCAGTGTGCTTGCATTACTCATCTCTTCCAACCAGAAGCCAGCAGTCTTCATTACAGGGTGACTCTGGACTCCTGGTTGAAAGCAAACATTGCTTTCCTGCACCAGGATTTGTTCCCTTCTGTAGCAGCTCGTATCTCACCTTCCTAGCTGGGTTCCAGTGTAACGTGCATCTATCTTCTCACTTTGAATGCATTGCAAATCCCACCTCAAAAACAACTCTTGTGGACAGTGAAAAGTAATAATCTGTGTGTGAAGCAAGAATTTCAGTAACCTAAGAAGCTCAGTATAGTTCCAGCTTCAATTCTGGGTAGACTTCTCCTAAGGTGTGATAGGTATGTGATACATATGATATAACACAGATATGATAGTATAATTTTAGGGCCTTAAAACACTCTAATCTTCCAGACTCTAAACTGATGATTGTTTAGATCTTGAAGTAAACTAGCTTTGTTTCGAGAAGTTGCAAAGCCAAGAAGAGAGGGAAACTGTCATGTCTGTTTCTAGACTTGGTGGTTAATTAAAGTGCTAGTTAATGGTTAATGAAGACACTTCTCAAAAGTGATGTTTAAAATAGAGTTCTAGAAATCTATGACATGTCATAAAGTATACCTAAATAAAACAGGAGCTGGAATTTGTTGCAGTCTTGTTATCATTACTGCTGTGTGGTCAAGAACCTGTGGTTTTTATGTAGTGATGTAGAAGGGTGAAAACTCATGATGGAAGTTAGTGGCTGTTTTTGAAAGGTATCTGTTTGTTGTGCTTCTCGGGTGTTGTTTTTTTTAAAAAAAATAAAAGTTGCAATACAGGAAGAAAACTGAGAGCAGAGGGAATGTAAGATAGATGTATTTTTTCACGCAGCTTGCCTTTCTTCTGCAGGAGAATCTTTCATGCATTTAGTGGTGTCTTATACTTGGCTTTTCAGATCAATTAGCTTTATTACAGCCTGCTCTCCTGAAATGTAGAGAACCAAGCTGCTTCTTTCATGTAAAAGTGTTCCATGTCAAAACTTATTTTGAATTCTAATTTGTTTTTCCTAAGGAAAATGATTAGTTGTTTGTTGGTTTCTGTTTTTTATTTATCCATCTATAGACTTAGAGGAATAAGTTCCACAGAGGAAAATGGGAAGATGATTTCAAAAATTGCTAAGTACCATAATTTGGTTGCAGGTATTGATTTATTTATTTTTTTTTTATTACAGGGTTTGAGCTTTAGAGAAGGGAGTAGGCTTGTCAAATACAAAAGAATTAGAAATCTGTAACTTAAAAAAATTTCCTAAAATAGGAAGAATTCATTCCCTTCTCAGACCAGAAATCAGAATCTGGTGGGGAAAAAAAAAAAAAAAAGGCAAAAATTGAGAAATAAATTAGTTGTGCACCTTTAAGGAGAATCATTAAGCAATTATTTCTGTTATTTGGCTTCAGAAGGGAAAAGACGTAGAGATGGAGTTTATCTGTGTTCTGTAGTGAGTTCTGCTCAGCTTGTCTGTGGTATTGTTTAACCCCTCTTTTTCTGGTTGCTCTGAAACATTAATGGTTTCTCATCACTGCAAAAAGCTTCTTCAGCCACAAAAGATTGGTGATGCAAAACCAATTTCATTGAGACAAAAATGCAGGGGTGGCCCTCGGTCCCTGTAAAGGCTTGTAAGGCTGTGCCAGAATTCCAGATACACAAATGTATTTGCATACAAATTCACCCCAACAATGCAGTCTTGATTGCAGAACACCTTAAAAAATGCTGGAAAAATAAAGCTGCTTTTAGATTTATTTTATTTTTTCCTCCATTTGGGGAAGAGGTTGACATCCATAGCTGGTCTGAATACCCTGAGGTGGGACAGATCCACATACTCCTGTGCAGTGGAGAGCTAGGAATGAAGCAACAGTAGGTGGATTGTGTTAAGAAGGAAGGATAGGGTATTGACCAGGAGGCCAGTATTAAGAGCTGGTTTTGCATTGGATATGGAGTGGATACCAGTGGGGGGCAAGTCAGTTACTGGGAGGAATTTTAGAGCTCAGGGTGTGGTTTCTCTTTTCACCTGGGTCTTCCTAGGCCCAAAGCAGGCTGCAGCCACTGCCACTGTGAGGGGCAGCCAGCTGGGTTGTGGACACATCCAGAGCCCCTTGCTAGGCCTTGGGGGTCAAGAGGCTTTCAGGTGGGATGGGACAGGCAGCACAGGCAAGGTAAAGCTGTCAGTTTCCCTTCCTACAGCTCTCTTGTGCTGCTGAAATAGTCGTGAGTCAGTCTTCACAGGTAGTTAAGTTTGTCACGAGGGTATCTTTGACTCGAACAGCTGGGCGGTTGAGCTAGTTTTGTCTTATGTTTCTATTCACCTTTTCTCTGTACTATCAGTTGCTGTGGTTTGAACCCTTGCTTCGAAGGGGGATTATCTTCCATTTGAAAAGATGGAAACACATCATGTAAATCCATTAGTGTTCATTCTATCCTCAAAACTGCAGACATTCAATTATTAAACACGAGAGCATGTGCATCCTTAACATCTTAAAATCCAGTCAGGAAAGTATTTTTGAAGTCTGTTGCTTGGACTGCATCTAGTGAGGGGAAAAAGCTGTCACTCAGCACAGATCTGTTTATAAATCCTGCTCTCTGGAAGACAACTGACAATTATAATGGCGCTAATTCTTCTAGCAGCATTGGCATAACACCATCAGGGCTGTCTGGCACTGCACAGGCTATTTCTCCCGTGAAAGAAAACTAATCCTAAGCAAGATGGTTTTGGTGTGAGTTATGTTCCTTAAAGTGCTATTACAGCAAGTAAAACAAGTGGCATCATTTCTCAGTGTTTTAAAATAAGCTACCCTGAAATCAATATGGATTTATTCCTTTTCTCTTCCCACAGTGCCCAGAAGGATGTTTCTATTCCAAACAAAAATGTATCTTCATTTAATGCATATTATGTATTGCAGCTGCTGGAAAACAATGTATGTTTGATTGACTGTCTTGAATTGATCAATCCCTGCCCCCAAACAATTCTGGGTGGTGATGAATAGTGCCCCTTATGGATCTAGAGCTAACTGTGATGCTAGACTTAACATGTTCAGTTTTCCACTAACGGATGGTTTAACTTCCTTTTTCACATGAAAGTGTGATCTGAGATCCCACCCCCACACCCCCCCATTCATAATCTGAGTAGTTCCTGTTAATGTACGTGAAGTTTCATCTTGTTGTGTAAGATGTCCAAACACTGCATATAGGAGCTTGAATTTTTCAGAACTTTTATGGTTTGCAGTTTAAAATCATTAGTCAAATTTGGCTGTAGTGGGAGCTGGTTTAGCTAGAGCTGCATACAGAAGATTATGAACTTAATGGTGTTCTTCCATACCAGCAGCAGATGCTTTCCAAACACTTCAGTTTGGAGGGGTAGAGGGTAAGTTCTGTTTATTTTCAGTGGCATCTCCATGACTCTCAACCTCTTATCCAGACTCTTGATGGGCTGTACCTGGCTAATTAAAAAGAGGGTTTAGGTCACCTTCTTCTGTTTTCGGTGTGGGGTAGGCATCTGTTTTGGAGCAGCTTAAGGAGGAATGGCTTTTAGGACAGCAGACTCTTTGAGCAGAGACTTAGGGGCAACTTTGGTCTGCAAATAGAAGCTTCACCATGAAAGAGCTCTGGAGGAAAATACTGTTCTGAGCATTTTAGTGTCACCAGATTCTGGGTTCTCCCAAAGGCTGTAGCTACTATTTCCAAGAGCCTTATTCCCGATATTCATCTCAGCCAGCCCAACAGCAGAGCATTTGGCCTTGTTAGAGGAAATTTAGTCTGAATGGTAAGTACTCATTCATCTGTCTCACTTAAATAACAGAGCCAGGGAGGCCTTTCTTACTGCTTATTACTATTGCAATAATCTGATCTAATACGCAGTTACTTGCTAACAGAAATATCAAAAATACTTCTGATTATCTGAGTGACTTTTGTGTTGCTCACTGTAGTACCATACCAAACACCCATTTAGCAAATACCAGAGTGTATCTAAAGTGAGTATGGATTCACTCAAGGTGTTCTCAAATCCACATCTCAGGCTCATGGGAGGGTTGCTCCCTGCATGCAGAGCTGCAGATGCTTTCACTAGCCCCCACACACTTCATTAGTATTAAATCTTGCACTAAGGGCAGGGGGATGGGCTGCATTTTGCTAAGAGATTATTTTGAAGAAGGGGAAGGGAACTGAGGGCAAGGTTTACAGCTGGCAGACAGCTGAATTTTATACTCTTCCATGCTGTGCTGGTATTTCATGGAATCTTTGTATCCAAGTGTAGATAAGTGGGTGATGAACAGCAGCTGCAGGTAGCTGTGGGCTTAAGGTTTGAGAAATGTGAACTCGGAATTCAGAACAATCTTTGCTATGCAATGGGTGTTTAATTGCCATTTTTAAGCTGCTGAGGTCTACACCATTTAGGTCCAGACATTTTTCCTCCTTCAGACAGTATATGTAATAGGCTCCCATACAAAAATGGGTTCAATTAGCTACTAAGAGAAAACAACAGTGGGGACGGCTCACAGTTGTAGTAGGCTGAAGTGTGCTTACCTGGTGTGCAGAGCAGGGCAAGGACATGCTCCTTTACTGATGCTGTTCATTATCATTGTCTCAGATGGCCAAGCACTGCTGAAGCATATTTAAAAATAGAAAGGTTCTACAGGCATTTTTTGGTTGATTTTTGTCCATCTATCGCTGGTGACTGAGCCTGGGTAAGCTGCTGTTAACCTGAGATCACAAACCAGAGTCCTGATGTGCCTTCTGTCATCAAGGCTGGGCCCCTTCAAGCAGATCTGCTCCAGAAGGGAGTGAAAAAATGCTTCGAGTCCTCTGCTCACATCTGAGAATCAGTTCGGCAGATATCGCATAGCAAACTTCCTTCCCACTTACTTTATCTGTGTTGTGACTGAGCAGTCCCTGGGGAAGTATTGTTGTATCAGTACATGGCAGTGCTCCCCAGCACCACAGCAGCTGTCTACATGTGCATTAAAGATGAGAGGGGACAATCTCCAGCTCTGAAATCTAAGGCCACACAGGGGACAGAAGTAAGAGATCAAGACTTGTGCCAGAGGGAGCATAGCAAGGCCTGTAAACAGCTGTTGCTGCCAGAGGTGAGCCAATTCCTCCTCAATAAGCAACATTTTTTTCTATATACTACACCTGAAACAAATTTGGGGATGTCATCTCTGAGGCGAGTCTATTTTAGACAAAGTGAACGATTCTCTATTTTATTCCTGTTTATTCAAAGTGGACTGGCCTGGACAATAGAATATCTTGCAAATGAGAACATAGATTTTTGTCTACTGAAAGCATTTACAAGTAAAGGTAGAATTAGTGCTTGCTACTCCTCTGGAAGCAGTTAGCTGCCTTAAGGTTAATTCAAGTACAACTTGAAGGTCCAAAGCCGTACTGTGGTCAAATCTTGTAGGGAGAGCAGAGAGCTGCTGTGCCTTCCTCTGCTGGCACCCAGCTGAAGAAGCCCAGAAGGCAGAGGAAGGGCAGCGAGAGGTATCGTCTCTGCTCAGAAAACTGATCCAGGCTGGTCCACAACCCGCCTGCCCTAACCATTTTCTGTCATGGTGTATCAGGTGGCTTTGAGAACCACAATTCAAATGTGCCCAGCAGGAGCATTGACTTGCCTTCTGTGTGATGACAAAGTATGCGGTGTTCTTCAGTCTAAAGCCCTGTGGGATGGAGAAGGCCTCTCTTGGAGTGACTCTTATTTAACAGCTTCCATTTCAATTAATATTGTGAAATAATACTAATCCGTGCAAGCGTTATTGGTGGATTATATTTTCCTGTGCTTGTAGGAGTTGGGAAATATATCAGAAGTGACTGGAGAACAAAACCCTACTGAAATCAGTCATCTGGATACAGTCTAAGTGTTTGAAGCTCAACTGCACACACTAGGGACTGTTGCTGGCAAAAACATACGGCCCTTCAAATTCAATTTTCTCTGAGCAGTTTGCCTTCAACCTGACCTTTGTAACAGATGCAGTACAGAGCCAATAGGTTCTGAATTGATGCTTCTCTTCACTGGCACCCAGCAAATTCTCAGTTATTAAAAATTTAAAAGAAACGCACAGGTATGAAAGTTTCTTTTAATTTTGAATTAATCACATTTTTATTCTTTAGTATTCAGAATACCCTGCAGAAGCGGTGCAAAGCCACAGTGGCTTGAGCTTATCCAGGGCTATGATTTTAGTCAAGAGTACAAATTCAGTGCAGAAGTAGCTTTGCCTATAGTTACTCCTACCCAAACCCTCCTTCTGGTCCCAGCTGCAGGCGCCTGCATGTTTCAGCTGCTTCTCACATGTTGCTATCCCAGAAGCCTGGCACAGGGGAGCTCAGCTTCCTCCTCACAGCCAGAGAGCTGCTTAACAGCCCAGGCTGGAAAAGGAAGACAGCCAGCAGTAGCCAGCTGGCTAGTTTAAAGGTAACGCAGATGATCGATGCTGATTAACTGATGCACTCATGCAAGTTAGGTCTTGCTGGGCTGTTCCTCATTCTTTGTGAGGAACCTGACACCTACACTAACTCGAGTTTTACTGCTGCTGTGAAAAAAAAAGCCTTTCATAACAAACTGTTGTTAGTTAATAATTGTGCGGCCTCCTTTTTAATTGGGAGGCAAGAATCAGGAATACTACAGAACAGATTTTAGAAGTCTGTGCTTGTGAGAGAAGATAACCAAGTAATCTTCATGCTACTTTCTCAGCCTACCTGAAAAAACAAAAACACAACACAGCAAACCAACTGAAAAGCAGTAGGTTCCCACATCAGTATTCATTGAGACATGCTGTATTTTTCTTGCTGTCCTCTCTCCTATCTGGTCAAGAGTAAGATCTAATTGCAGGGATTACAGTAGATTGAGTAAGGCCTGTATGTGTGCTAAGCTCTAAGCCATTACCCTGCTGTTAGGTAGCAAAGTTATTTGCCTTTCTTTCTCCAAAGTTGCTCTTTTTCTACTTTGCCAACAAATTGCAGAATGTCTTGAGCAAGAAGTTCGGGTTCCTCCAAAGCTGCGAAGTGGCCACCTCGAGGCATGAAATGGAAGGAAACGATGTTGGTGTATTTCTTCTGGGCCCAAGCCTGGGGTGTGTGTATGACTTCATTAGGGAAGGAGGCAATGCCAGTAGGTACTTGTACTGTGAGCCTGAGAGAGGAGAGAGAGTAATTTTAATCTTTTCAAACACTTAACTCTGCAAAAAAAAGGAAAGTCCCAAGGAAATGTTCTTAAAGAGTTGGGCACGCTGTTTTTAGGCAATTAAAATCTGACTTCCAGATCCTAAATTTGAAGACTAGACAACACTCCCCTTCCTCAACAGACACACAAAAATTAATACATTTTTGCATACATTGATATTAAGGCAATTTTGCAAAGGATCCAGGACATGAGAGGTAGAAGCATCAAAATTTGAGAAGAGAGCCCCAGGAGGTGGTAGGTATCACTTTTCCTCATGCTGCACTCGGGGCTCAAAAGTCCCATAGGGAGGGGAAAGCACACAAGATGACAAGGGCAGGAGAGAGATTTACAGTGAAGGTTGCAAACAGAACATGTTAAGCCTGGCAGGACCAATGGAGGGTAGGGAGGGGAAGAATTACCTTGAACTGCTGCAAAGAGGAAGGAGACCAGAGGAATAATAAGAGTAAATTTAGACTAGTTCAGAGGAAACATTTCTGAATGCGAGACTGACCCTGTAAAGTAGCTCTTGCTTTTAACTGGCACAAATGTGCTCTACAGAACATTTTGAACATTAGCAAGTGTAGGGAAGCAACAGAATATGAAGGGGAAAGATCCACGCTCATTATAAACAGAGCATCATTTTCAGGGTTTAAATATCCCATACCTGTAAGCTGCACTCTCAGGAGTGACAGACTTTAAAATTTACATACAAAATGTGTTGGGCATGTAACCACTGGAAGCCAGAACACAGGGTGCCCACTTTTACATAGGACTTTGAGACTCTTTCCTCTAGGCATGTAGAAGCTCACAGAGCTCATCTCACGTAGGCAGAACCAGAGCAGGATACTACCCACAGTGTAGCCACAACAGCTTCAAGAACTGAGTCATCTTCCTGGGAGAATCATGTCACAGCTAAATAAATACCATAGCAGTGAGCCACAGTCGCAGGTACTTTAGGGCAGGTTTAAGCCTTCACTAATATTCAGGATGACACAAGTACATGCAGCTAAGCTGTTGTCTTAAGTATTTGCACAGCAGGAACCTCAGTCTTACTGACTTTCAAATGAGGCAGTTTGGCAGTATCCTGAGGTTGCCTCCAAAGGTAGAACTTAAATCTTTGGCAGAAATAGGCAAACCGTGTCCAGAAAAGTGCTAGCACTACAAACTATAAACAAAACTGACTGCATGACTGGGTTGCAGGCTAGTTTAGTAACTGAAGTGAAATCTGAAAGTACTTGCATGTGTTTTTCCATAGTTGGATAGACCCTGAACAGGAGGTCTTCAAGCACCATCTCCAGTCAGATCTCCCTATTGATGGTTCAGGAATCTTACCTAATTACTGTGTCTTTCAAGCACAACACAGTACATCAAATAACAGACCTGTCCTGCAGAGCAACGCTGTGATAGCAGCATTGCTTTTCCTCAGCACTCAGAATCTTACAGCAGCTGTAAGACATAAGCAGCGTGTCTGCAACTATAAAATTAGGTTCAGGGCAAAATATTTAACAGAACAAACCAACCACCCACCACTTACCTTTCATGTTTCTGTGTGCCTATCCCATTCTGCAAATTTTCTTTGTAGAATCGCATGGAGGAGACTATAGAGCCTGACACCCAGTAGATCATGATATTGGTGAGCAGATCATCCAGGTTAAACTTCCTGAGTAGGTAAGCCCAGAGATAGCGTAGTTAGAACTGAATAGCATTCTGCATTATTTTAGCAGGGACTTGCCCTTGGTTTGGTTGTAGGAAAAAAAGAGTTAACTTAGTTAAAAAAAAGAGTTAAGAAGTGAAGTGTGCTACTCCTCCCCTGTCTGTCAGTGACCAGTTAAGTATGTTAATAAGGCTTTCAGACAAACTCGGAAGTGACATTTTAACTCCTACACAGGAGGCAGCCTCCAACGACCACCTCATGCTCCAGCATAGCTGTTTATACTGTCCATAGCCTGGGAGGGTAGGAACAGAAGAGAAGATGGAATAGCCTGTGCCATTTATAATTAGAAATGCTACCATGAGCCTTCAATAGAGCCATCACACCAACGTACTGTAAACAGTGCATGTTTCATAACAAATTATTAGCTGTATGCAGTGCAAACATTCTATTTAAATCCATTCTCTCACTGTGTCTTTTCCTAACGTGCCCCTTAACTCTGTTCCTGACAGGTACTTGACAGCAAATTTCAAAGAGGGTTTCATCTCAGATTTCTGCCACACATTAAAAATGATCCTTTATTAGCAAACTATTGGTGAGTATTGCTTCATCTACCCACTTAAAGCAAATTCTTAAAGTATGAGCATTAAAAATGAACCCCGGGTTCTGATTCCCAGCATCTTAATATAGATTAAGCATTTGGTTTTCTATCCTAATGAGATTCTTCCACCTAAACCATTTTTTAATACCCAGAAGCTGCAGGGTGTATCTCTTTCCTAGGACACTGAAGAGGGAAGGGAGTACATCATTCTTTGGTGCTTTACACCATCGGTGGTCAGTGCAGGCTCCCTGCAAGATGTGAGGCCATCAATTTAGACAAACTTCTTTATCCACGAATCTGGGCTTAGTCACCTCATCCAAAATGGCGTTAGAGGAAACACTTACCTCTCTAGTCCTCCATCCTCTAAGTTATGGAATTCCAGATCAGTCCATGTAGAAAACTTCTCCAAGATGTATGCAGCCAGTCCTACAGGAGAGTCGTTCAAACTGCAGCCTGAAAAGGAGGAAAATTTAACTAAGGAAAATTTAAAAGGAGGAAAATTTAACTAAAATTGTGATATCCAATTACTGAACTCAAGACTGTTACAGAAGCAACCCATTATAGTACATGGCAGATATCTTCATAGAGCTGTTCCAGCAGCTGTGTTCTTAAATAAATGAGTAGACCAAGTTGGAGCCGTTTATTGTTGAATCATAAACTGATAGTATCTGCAAACGCAAAAGGCTCCACATTAATTCACACTATGTTTCTTGAACTGATGTAACAGTACTGGATTTCCGATTACAAGGGGGGAAAAAAAAAAAAAAAAAAAAGGCAAACTAGTAAGATTAATCTCTATGTGCCAAGCAGAGTTTGCTTCCATTAATCTGGAAGTTGTCACATATTAAACAGCATTACAGGGACAAATCCCACATGCCTACACATGACCAGGAGAATTTGCACCATTACCTAACAGCAAAAACATTTCAAGGATTATTAGAAAGTCACTAAGGAAGAGCGAGGCTTTACTAAGTAGTCCATCTTCTGAATCAGCCAACTGCCTTCATGGAGAGCAAGGCTTAATATACTTTTTATAGTTTGTTTTGCTTGGACAGAAAAACACACCCCTGCACGTGGAACTCTGTTAATCCATCCTAGTGCTGTGAAATATGGGGACCATAAACCGTCCCAGCTGCTCAGAAAAAACAAACAAACAAACCACAAACAAAAAACCACCCACCAAACAACAAAAAAAACACCACCCAGAAATATAACAGAAAAATCTTCTCCCGCTGAACAGGAATATATATGATGTTCCACCCATGCAACCCAACCTACTTGAAAGATGCCTAAGACTCCAGCCTGCACAATTTCATCAGTAATTGCTATTTAAACATGGTAGTTGAGTTTCAGTTATCAAACAGCTAGTATTAATAACTGAAATATCAAGTGTTTGAGAAAGTGATATTGAGTATGGTTTCCAGATCTGCAGAACTAGAGAAGCAATCACCTGTCATCATATGCTTACTGTGAACAAAGAAGAGTACACTGGTTTACATGTAGGAAAAGCTGACATTGTCCTAACAGCACTCTGAATACAGGTGCTGCTTATTTCAGTCAGCTGAAAAGGAACCCACACTCCCTGCAGAGACTCCAAAGAATAAGCATAAAACCAAATCCATGCAAGCTAGTTTTTTGATCAAAAGACATCTCTGGAGCAATCAAGAGTATAGTATTAACAAGCACTAATATATGTATAATAAATGTAGTATATACATATCAAGAGCCAGAGACAACTTCCTCTTTTTGGACAGCTTGCAGGGTAGCCCTGTGTCACCAGAAGTAGGCACACCATGGTAGCCTCCATGGCTGTGCTTCTCCCAGCTACCTTACACTACCTTCAGCGTGTTTTTCTCCCTACAGAAAGCTGACACCTGCCATGCTCCCTCTCTTCTTTGTCCTCAAAATTGCAGAAATGCTTCTGCTCCAGTTCCTAAAACATGAACTGGCTGCTGGTTCCCAGCCTACGTGGTCCACTCTGAAGACCACACGTTACTGGCAGGGACAAGACTCAGACAGGCAACCACAGCAGAGGGAGCATGGCTAAGCACCTTTCAGCTACCAGCTTCCCCATCTTTTCTTAAAGCACAAAAGGAATTAGACACTAGTAATTTTTAGAAACCAAAACTCAAAGGAAGCAAAAATATTTAAAATCCATAAAATTATCATTTGCCTACACATTTTAAGAATATACCTGCTTCTGTAAGCAAGCTTATGGAAAACCATTAAGAAATAGTTTATCCTTAGCTAGGTTTTTAATAAAAATCTATGAGTGGTTAATTGCTGCTGCACTAAATTAAGACATATTCAGTATTCTTGACTCAGTTGTCCAATTCAGATGCAAAAGACATTTTTAAAATAGCAATGCTTAATAATACACAGATACTTAAAGTAGCTAAGCAATCTGCGTGACTAGCTCATCTAGAAAGAACATTCATAGGTATGCTTTTTTTATTTTTTTTCCTTGTAAGCCTGCACATGGCTTAGAGCGATGAGTGAAAATGAAATCTGATTTTACTTTTTAGGTATTACTTATGTATAAGTAAGGTGCACTGCACACTGAGACAGCTAAAGTAGTCTATATCACTGGTAGTTTATATCATTGGAATGGGATCCGTTCTCTGGGAAGAAACTATCTTTTGCTCTTAGCATTAGCTGCATTTGAAATATAATGACAGTCCTCAGTGACAGCAGAAGTGAAAAAGAATTAAACTATTTTATTCATGAAAACTGAAAATGAGGTCAGTGGCACTTACAGCATGCTCAATTTTGATGCACAAATTTACCACTGCTGCATGCAGAGGCGAGTTTCATGCTATATACCCATAGGTAACCTTTACTGACTTGTATACAGAAAAGGAGCCCACCTTTTAAAGTCTCTAACCTTCCTACTTCAATTTCCCTGAAAAAAAAAAAAGCAAACCACCTGACTTTGTGCATATTTTAAGCAGTATCTTTTGTTTCTATGAAAGTACAACTAAACCCAACAGACTTAAGTATTCTGAGCTCAAAAGGCCAGTTGGTTTGTTTCTTTTACCAACAGTATCGGGCTTTGTAGCCTGTATGTGAGCATAGCCAGACTCCAACAAGGTCCTGTAGAGCACTTTTTTCAAGAAGGGAAACATCTGCCTGACATCTTCATCCTGGAAACCAAAGAGCCCTGGAAGATAGCGGCCCAGCAGAATGGAGAGCAGGTGACGGAATCCCATGTTTGTGACTGAGGCTAGGTTTAAATGGAGACCTTTCACATGGCTAAAAACAGAAAAAAAACGACAAAAATAAAACGTGATTCAAAGTTGTTATATTTAAAATACTATTAACAAACACAGAGACATTTAAATTCTGACCTGTTAATTACATCACGACTTTAGCTGTACTTCATAGTGTGGCTTTTCACACAAAAATGACAAGGCAAAGGGGCAATTGTCAGTAATTAGCACGCCCTTCTGGGCACTAAGCCAGAGATCCTCCCTTTGGTACGAGTACTTATCCCACTCCAGTCCTCACTGGGGCCATTACAAAACTAGCACACAACTATCTGAAAGAACAGGTATGTAATATAAACTGAGGTATGAAATTTTGGATTGCTGCTTAACACAGCCCTGAAAAGAGAAACTACGCTGTGCTCATGTGAGGATTTGGACAAGAAGTTTTAAGTACACAAGAAATAACTATCCAAAGAATAACAAGCTTTGCATGCCAATCGTGTAGCACTGTACCAAAGGGGTACTCACTTGGGAGCTATCTGGGCCAGATTGGTGCAGATGAGCCAGCCCCAGTCACCACCTTGTGCATAGAACTCGTTGAATCCCAGTCTGAGCATCAGTTCATAAAAAACAGAAGCAGTGCTTACAGAATTAAAGCCTGCATTTAAAAAACAAACACACACCATTCCGTTAATTCCAGCTACACTTCTGAACATGCAGCATTTATCTTCCCCATAAAGGCAATACTGAAGTTCCTAAAAAGCTAAAAATTTGCCTGTCTGACAGACCATAGGGTAGCCCTTGTCACATCATCAAGGCAAGGTCTAGAGAGCAACCAGAAACCACGAGGATGAAGTCCAGCCTTCACTGCAGACTAGCGTTCTCCTAAGCCCGCCAGTTGCCCACACACTTGCCCCACCAACAGGTTGCCAGACTCCCTTTAAACTGCAGTAGTACTCCAGCTGAGCAGTAACTGAGTGGTGCTGAGGAAACGTGTTTCTGTTTTATCTACTGTGAGCACCATCTCATCTTTATGATAGTTGGAAACTACATTTTCAATAGTAATGAAGGCACTTCTCCACTTCACTAAACACGAACCACATAAATTACAACCAGGGAAGTAGAGAAAAACAAACCAAACCTTCTCCACATCATTCACCTGCACACATAATTTAATACTAAACTCGGTACCACTTTAAATATTACCCTGCTCCGATTTGTTGGAGCTTCTGTTTGTATAATTCAGAACACAAGATGAACAAGCAGATATTTGCCTGCAATCTACCACGTAGATACATGACTTGATTTGTTTGCACTCTCGCTCCTTACCTACTTGTATAATGCTGTTGCACATGGAATTCAAAACACCCAAAAGGAATGGTATGTGTTAAGTTTACTCTTCCTGCTTCCCCCACTCCCCAATTAATTGACTCAATTACAATTCATGAGTTGTCACTTCACAACTTCTTGTGGTCCTTTGAAAATTGTCTATCTATTGCTCCTGCAACTAATTAATGGTGTCACCTGAAGTCACTCTTATCTCCCTCTTCCCCCATGACACACTGGAGTTTTGTTTCTACACTGGGAAAACAAGAGGTGCCAGAAGTTAACTGTTCTGCTAAGAGGGGCCATCTCACTGTGAGACTAGGCTCGTTCAGTTTCTTCTCCTACATCATACCTGTTTTGTGGGGCGCTTCTGAGAAACCATAACCAGGGATAGATGGGCAAATGACTTCAAAAATGTGTTCATCACCCAGGCCATGGCTTGCAGGGTCCGTCAGGAGAGGGATGATTTTGTAAAACTCATAAAATGAGCCAGGCCAACCATGAACCATTAATAATGGCTTTGCAGACTGGCCTTCAGGCAAATGAGGCGGCTTTACGTGAACAAAATGGATATCAATGCCTGTAAAAATAAAGTAATTAATTAACATGCTCAAATTTACCATGACACTGAAACTAATCACAGAACAGATTATGAATAAATCTTTTCTGAAGTCCTTTTTTGGTGAGCACGCAAACACATCACACTTCTCTGGATCCATTTATCCAAGGACCTTAAAGTACTTTATAATGGGCAATTAAGCATCACAGCAGCCAAATGAGGTTGGCATATTTCTGTTTTAAAATAAATTGGCAAATTAAGACATAGAAGTGAAGCAATCTACTAACGGTAACACCATGACTCACACAGCTTAAAGGCAGAAGAGGCAATTACATCATTCAGTCCAAGTGCCCTTAAATTTTATCCAAATGTCCCTATATGGCACCAAACAAGCTTCAGCCAACCACAGATTTTAATTCCTGGAAGGCATAAAATTGCAACTTGAAGGCATCAAGAGATAGGGGACCCATGATAACTAGCAGCTGTTTGTTTGGGGGAGTTAAATCACTTTCCTCCCTTTGTGCATGCCTTCTCATTTGAACATGTCTAGCTTCCCTCTCCAGCCGCTGATCCTAATGTTACAACAAAAGGAATTTAAAAAGCCTTCCCTAAGCATTCTCTGTCTTTGGAGTCCTCCTGTAATCAAGTCACACATTTAACTGCTGATAATCCAATCATGCTGAATTAAGAAACTCCTCACTGAAAGAGAAGTGTTCAATTTTGTAGTTCTTTTCTACCTTTTGTCCAAGGCTTTGAGTCTCTCTTTAAGCAAGAAAAGCAAACCAGGAAATTATGTTCTAGTACCAGCCTCCTCACTGTTAAGTAAGAGGGGAAAAATTGCAGTGCTATTTCCTTTGTGCTCCTTCAATACGTCAGCAGCAGGCTTCACCCAGTGCTGCACTAGTTGCTTCAGGTGAACTGCTTTTCCTGAAACCCATTCAGGGCTTTGCTTTCCAGGAAACAGTAATTCGGTCTCAGTAGAGCCTGAATTCCTTACTTCTCAATGTATTTAAGCACGCTTTATTCACCTCAGCTCCTGCTCACCAGCAATCCCACCCTCTTTCACTGACTTTAGATCTCCCCATCCCTGACAATCCTGTGGATTTCTGTATTCGCTGAAAAACTTTCAAGTGACGACAGCAGCCTGATACACAGCATGTTTCATCTTGCCTTTTCATGGCTTATCTCTGTTGACGTTTCTCTTCCTATTGCTATATATAGTACACTGTCCTTGGCTTCTCCTCCCTTTCTTGTCTATGGTGAGACTTTTTTACTCTTTTTTAAGGGAAGACTTTTTGCTTTTATATTTTTCAGCACTATGTTGTAGACATTTAAAAAAAACCTTTATGTTCTAACCACTACAGACCAACCATTTAGTGTTCCAAATCCATTTTAAAATATTGTAGTGAACAGCCCCATTTGAAATAATGTACAACGATAGGTACAAGTCAAACATAGCAGTGTAATCTCAGACTTGAATCTTGTCATCATGGGAAACAATTGCCTGCTGTGCTCTACAACCGTACCCCAAAATGACCCAAGCACAATCCTAATTCAAGCATTTAAAGTGTCCAGTTTGAACAAGCTCCAGCACCAACAGACCTTATCTGAACGGCCTCTTGCAAAAGGTGTCCGTGCTTTGACTGAAAGGACAAACCACTCGCACCCAGCAAAACATCAACCCCGAGGGATAGGCACTCTGCATTTCCAGGCCCAGGAATGCTTGACATGGTGCAGCAGAGCACATCTGCCCTGACAAGCAGGGACACCTTGAGCAGGCAGCACTGCCAGCTGAAGAGAGCTGCCAGACTGATGGCACCACCGTGACAGCAGCAGCTGGGGAACTACAGAGCAAGAGGAGGCATCTGTGGGTATTTCTGCGTGACTGCGTGCAGGTTAGGGAACACGTGTACATCTTAAGATCCAGTTCTCTTTCCAAATGCCTCTGCTTGGCTCCTGTTAACACCAGCCGACAACCCATCCATGCACAAGGGAATTCCATTTGTCATTCCTTGCCCCGAAGGCTTCACTTGCAATGTAGGAGTTCCTCGCTGCTTCAGCAGTGGTGCCAGTGACGGACACCACAGCAGCCAGGGAGGGAAGGCCTGCGTGACAGAACCATAGCATTCTTACCAGGGAGATCTCCTGCAGGCAAAATTATGTTATTACTATTTGTTTATTCTTTAAGAGAAAAAGACACACACCTTGAATCTTAGTTTTGAATTGCGGGTACTTGTTGAGGACTTCAACTTGTTTCTTCCAACTGAATTGTTTTTTCCAGTAGGAGACAACCTTCCTGAGATACACTGAGTTAGTCCCATAATGGAAGCAACTGTTCTCCAGTGGCTCAGTGAATCGAGCCTGGTCAAGTCTCCTAAGTAAGTCCTATAGGGTAAAAGAAAGGGGAGACATTACAAGCACCTGCATCTGCCATCCCGGGCTCTGCTGTGCATGGTTTCTAGTTATTCACAAGTGAAATGAGAACAATGAAAAGAAGATCTCCAATGACAAATGTGTCATGCTGATGCTTCATCATCTGTTCCAATTATTCTCCTCCAGATGGCCTCCTTCCTCTTCCATTTACAGCTGTTCTTAACACTCTGTCTTTGTTCTGCAGGCTGGATAACCTGGTTGCCAGGCTGATAACCAGAGGACAATACCCTTTTCTGACAGTATTGTGGCTTCACAGTTTAACTTTTGTTGCCTCTCCACAGTACTTCATTCATCAGGTAACCTGCAAGCCCAACATCACAATCAATGCATGGATCTGGCCCAAACCTTTTGCTCTCCTTCCTGAACCAAGGGACTGGATGTCTTCACTGGGAAATGCTCAGAGGGATATCGCATAGCCACAAAGTTGGTGAAACTACACTGGAATTAGGAAGTTTACCAATCTACAGTAACTATGAAAGTGACCTTCCCACTGCACTTCAATGTTACAGGGGATGCTGACAGTAGTGCAAAAATCAGTCCAACACCACTCAGCAGGGAAGGGTCGCCAAGAGCCCCTCCTACTGTGAACAGAGCCACAGAATAGCTGAGGGTGAAAGGCAGGTCTGGAAATCTGATCTTGCTCAAACCTCTGTGGGGTTTAAAACTGAATAGCATTTGCTAATTGGCAATGGAGACAGCTCTCACTCTGGCTGAGTTCAGTGCAGGCACTGGCTCCTGCCTCATGCTGAACAGGCAGTCCCAGTCTAGACAAGATGTACGTTTGTAAGCTCACTGGTTTAGCATTTAACGCATGGACAGAAAGCATGGATGTTTAAATGACATTTTGAACATGTATTTCCATACATGCTTTTTGTCCGTGCCCAACACCTTTTAAACAAAAGGTTTTGGTAACGGATGCTAGTGTAACTTTAAATCCTAGTTTCTGTAATAATATATTTATAACAAGAGGTTTTTGTTGATGGAATGTGTTACAACAGCTGTTGTAATACAGAACTGTATGTTTCAAAAGCATCTGTAAGTTAGAAATGGCCTAGCTTTGTGTCTGCAGCATAAGGGGAAAACATACTGGAGATCAATGTCCATTGATATTAGCAAGGAGGGCAAGCAAAGTGTTAAAAAACCCGGGTGTTACTGAGAAGGTAGGAATCCATTATAAATTAATAACATGAGCAATCCCATAAGTACTGCTCCAACCACGACTCCACACAGATCCATGAAATTGTGCAGTCCCCGGCTTAAACGCACACAATCAAAATCTTGCTATCTAACAAATTCTGCAACATATGTGTTTACTGTAATTACCACTGTGGTATTAGTGTTGACCAAAGCAGATCATTAATTACAGAAGAATCAGCAACCAACACAGCTGCAAACATAAAGCAGTCGAGAAAATGAGATACTTGTAATTGCTTTTGAAGGGGGGGGAGGCATTGCTCTTACTCTGATCTACACAATCAAACTGAGGAAGGTGCACAAACAGGAACAGAGTTGAATAATTTTTAATATGATTTTTATGTTTATTAGACTTTGCAGCATAGGTTTACTTACTAGTAATCTTGCAACAGCCAGCTAAGAACAAAACTGTGTAGCAGGATGTGAAATCTGTCTATCCCTACCTATCTTCTGAAGTAATGAAAAATCCCTTCCCCAGCTCCTGGACATCACTGCTTATGCTCATAAATGTAACTATTGGTTTAATTTAAAAATTACTTCAAAAAAAAAAATCTGCATTTATTTGGCCATTTCTTCCTTCTCTCTCCCCGGTATGAAGATTTGCTTACGCTCAGCTCTTCTTCTGTAGTTTCCACCTTAAATGGCCTAATAGTTGTATCTTCTTCAGTGTCAGGCTTCTGTCCCTTGCCCCACCATCCCTCTCTGAAGGGTAATGTCTCTTCTCTCTTCCTGGAAAGTAAGAAGTAGATGATGACTGTCCCTAAAACCAGGAATACTTCAAGCAGCATAATGCCTGCAAGAGAAGAAAAGAACTTTGGTAAGCCCCATCAGATAGTGCAGAGACACGTGACGTACTTTGTAAAGGCTACAGCAGTTTACTCACTTTTAAAGACAGGATTTCGATCTATGCTACGTTCTGTCACTCGCCAGACATCAATGCTTCTATAAAATTTCAGAAAAAGGATGTTTTAACCTATGCAACTTAAATGGGGAGGAATTAAGTGTTTTACATAAAAGATGTGTAGTAAAAACCAAATGCAAAGCAATCCAAGAGATCACACAGCTTGGCAATTAAATAGTCGTCTGATTAAACACACCACGTTGGCTTCCTCCGTGGCTGTTGATTGCTGCTGAACTTCAACAGTAAAGGAGGTGAGTGTGGATATAATTCAAGTTAAATGCTTTATCTTCCTCCAAAGCTCTAGGTTTCCCACAAATTCCAAAGCAGGGCATCTTTTTAGTAAGGCTTATGTATCCATTGTCACAGATTCAGAAGGGGAAAAAAAAAAAAAAAAAAAAGACATATATAAAGCATAAGAAGTGAAAAGCAGGAGGGCAGACACCTTGTACCTCCCAATCAGCCTGGTGGAGTGGGGCAGGGATATATTTACATAACCCTTGAAAGGCAGTGCAAAGGGTTGAAGGACCTTCCCTTTCTTTATCCCTCTGAACTACTTAAAAGAAAAAGCAAAATAACACACGCTTGCTCTCCTGGCTCTAAAATAACCTTACCCAAGTGCTATCATTCTCTTAAAGTGAAGAACAACCTGATTTCACAGCAGAGCTGCATAACCCGACTACAGGGCTGTTGTGCTTTAGTCAAACAGAACACCTTAACAACAAAAAAATTAATCCATTTGAACTGTTTCATGATGCGACTCACAAAAATAGTTACATAGAATCTCTTTAATAATTAATGTTTTCAAGCATCCCTTTAAGTATGTGAAATGCTTGTAAGGTGGTTTGGGGAACAGTACTGTCATCATTTTAATGTATAATTTTAAAGAATGTCATGTTTCAAACACTCATTCACTTGGGAATTGATAAGATGAAGCATTTCAAAACTTCTGTAGGGCAAGCATTGTGTATGACACATAACAGTCTTCATTCTCCAGAGCAGAACATTTTGAGTTTCGCTGCTGCAGAGTAAGAACATTTTGAGTTTTTCTGGTACAGAATAATTTGATGCTCTGAAATTCCTCAAAAATATTCCTGGATCAAAACAGGAATTGTAACAGTTACTGGGAGTTCAAGTGATTCTAACGGGAGTAAAAGTGACCCCTCTTGTAAGTGCTTTTACATGACAGGACACATTTTAATCAACCTCTTCAGTTTTATTTTAGAATGCCTGTCATTAAATAAATAATGAGCAATAGTCAAAATAAGCACCCACTAAAACATTTGTACAGAAGTCAGGCATTATGGAGACAGGACAGCAAGCTACAAAAATACACTGCTTAGATGAGCAAGTGCTACAGCCTTGAAATATGACATGTAATTCCTTAGTCCTCAGAAGCTGGAGAAACTGGAACGATAGGCACTGAGAGAACTTGATGTGTTTATTCGTTTCACTGGTCCTTCTATAATTTCTGTTGTTTGAGGAGGTGCTACTTTTTCTCCACAATGTTCTCTGGAGCACAAGACAACAATCATTTACCACCTCCACCATACTCAGACTATTGCTTACCCCAGAATTAAAAAGTTTGCCCCTTTTCAGCTTGCCTCAACACATAAACCAATGCAATCTAGGAGCCTGCAGAACACAATTTTTACTGCAAAGCAGAACTGGAAGAGCTTTTAGAAGCCTCAAAGCATTTTACATAGAAATAATACCTACCACAGTATTTAATAGCATTTCTATTACTAAGTCTTCACAAAGAAGAACAGCAACTTCCCTGAAATCTCAGCACAACTCAGGCCATGTCTAGACTACAAAGGTTCACCATCATAACTATGTAAACACCGCAATACGAAAAATACAAACTCTTGGCCAACCACAGGATGTTTACAAGGCCCACTACAAACAGTCATGCCCAGAGGAAAGAGCTGCTGTCAGTGCCAACCCCGTTGTTCAGGCAGAGTGGCTGAGGTACCTACAAAGACAGAGGACTCTTTCTCTTCTATGCTCTATCGGCACCGTCGCCTCTGCCAACACACTGAAAAAGGCACAGCACTGCTTTACCCAGGAACAGAATCCCAGCCTGTTGTCTAGGAAGAAATTCTTATGTCCAAAGTCACTGAAGTACCCACTTCTACAAGAATATTTTTGCTTTCCCCATCTGCTCTCAAGGAGACTTGAGAAATCAGAATTTTTGCAGCAGAAGACATGGAGGGAATTGTGTGCAAACATGCACATTTTGCATTTACCCTGGACTGTGTGTACAAAGGCTCACTACATGGAAAGATTTCCATTTTTGCAATTAATTCAAAACAGATTTTAAGATGAGCTTGTTTACAAGCCAGCAATAAGCACCAAAATCAATTTCAGGTCTCACTATTGTGTCTTCTGTCACAGAGAATTGGGACCGGTGACAAAATTGATTTGCGTGAGATGAGATGTCATTTTGATTTGGAAGATGCCACCTCAGAATTCACTGGCTGAATTCTTTTTTGCTAAAAGAGAGAGATCCCAAGTTGCTCTCTGTATTCAATCTCTCTCAGCTCCCTTGACAGTCCCTGAAAAATTCCTAATTACAACAAACATGGGGGCCTAGAGTGCCAACTACACTACATTTTTTTTTTTGAGTGCACAGGAGGAAGAGAAAGGGCAAAGTGCATCAGCAGTATTTTAACTTGCACCCGTTCCTAGCACACTCAAAGGATTGCTGGGCTAGTGGCGAGTTACTGGAATGCAGCACGCTCCTACCAACCTCTCCAGCCTGTTCTGAGAGGAAACCACTTAGAGCAAATGTACTCAATGATTTCCCAAATTCTCTATGCAAGCTAGTTCTCTAAAACTCTCGTGTGTTATTTATCCAGCACAAAGCAGCCTCAATCGTGATGCATCTGCACCAGAATCTCCTCCACTCATCAGTACTGAGCTGTTGAGAGATGGAAGTTATTATTCCTTTACACTTGCTCCACGATACAGCAACACAGCACCATGAATGTGGAAAGAGAAACAGGTACAATAAAACTTTTCTGTACTTGCAGTTTTCAGAGATGTAAACAACAAAGTGCTGGTGTTTGTATTCTCTGAAGTCTCTTGATGTGACCATGCTGGTACGTTGCCTTTAAAAATGACTACTTCAAAGGGAGTTCATGTTTTGGTTTGGTTTTCCCCTCTTTTTTTGGGCAACCAAAGGCAAGACCTTAGAAGGAAATATTTCCATTTATTCCATGTCAAGTACTTAGGCTCCAAGACTTTGCTGTACCCCAGGGTGGATATGTTGCAGACAACACTTAAATACCTTAGACAGTGCTTTTATCCTTAAGAGTCCAAGGAAGAATGTTTTGGTTTTCTTAAATAGCAAAACAATGTTTTGAAACAAAAATGTTGAAGTGTGATGGATCCAGTAAATAGCCCCAAAATTTCTCCTCTTGAAAAAGACCAAGTGCATCTCTAGAAATATGGGTTGTTTTTTTTTTTTGCAAGAAAACCTACAAACTACTGTTCCTTGTGGAAAACACTCCTGGTTTTCAGCATTTTCTTCATTGTGATTAGCTCTGTCCTCTGTTTGTGCATTATCAGCAGAGCAAATATCGTCACAGCAATTATTATTTAAATCAAAGCTACATCCAGTCTCATCAGTATCCAGGAACAGATGCCCCAGAGAACAGTGCCATTCATTTTTTAGAGAGGTCAGCTATAAAATAGCTTAATCGTAAAATTATTTTGTTCTACTAGTAATCATTCACCTTTGCCTTGCAGCATTAGAATCCATCAGAAGCATGATATTGGAAAAATAAACAACTGGAAAGACTTTGAACCTAACATCTGGAAACCCATTTTGGCCCAAACACTACACAACCCAGCTACTATGGCTTGAATGATGCACTATACCCACGACGAGTGGTGCCATTAAACCGTACCAGTGCAGAAGAGCTAGCACATGGGTGATGCAAAAGTTCTAAGAGACTGTGCTGCTTTCAGACACATGCCAGAGATGATCATGGTTTAGAGGTAATTAACATTTTCTCTCCAAGGCTGGTTTACTAGCAGACTGCAAGGTAGCTCAGAGCACTTAGCACATTCTCGGATACAGGGTTTATTGGTTAATAATTACCCTGCAGGAGAACTAGCACCTCATTTTATCAGTGATGTTTCCATTTATTTTTGTTCTGTTACATAAACTCCCCCATTAGGTTTTACTGAAAAGGCACCCCCTCTGCCACGCTTTGTTTACAGATCGGTTTGCCTGAGGAGCAGCAACTGCAGGTTGCTCTTTCAAATGAGGAAATAACAAACCCACCAAAGAACTTCAAAATCTCATAGCAACTGTAACAGGGTCCCCTAGCAGAGGCAGCCTAAAAGGGCCTATGACATGGCACAGTCCCAGAAGCTTCATCCTCAGTCCATACCCTACCATCTCCAAATCTCCAGGCATCACATTTTTGTTGTTATCTAACACCACTTTGTGTTTTTCAGTCTGTTTCTGAAGACATTTGTATAAGAAAAGCTTCCTATTTATGTAGTTTATGGAGCATTATGACAACCTTCAAAATAGCTTAGCAATACAGGAACTGCTTTGCATACACTGATAACATCTCCCAGGTGAGCATAAAATGCTACATTAACACTGTAGGAAAGGAGGAGAGGTAGGCATCAGAAGAAATAAAGCGTCCTACGCCAGGAAGCAAATCAAAGACAGGAAATAAAAATCCAACAGTTTCTGGCTTGTCTCGATAAGAAATTTAGCATTTACAATTTTCATTGCCATGGGGAGGTGGCACACAATGCTATCACCAAAACAGCAGGAAGAGATGATATCATTCTGTTCCACAATCTTTTTCTAGACTGTTCACAATCAGGAACTAGTTAGCCAGTGCATCAGGAACCTAATTAGAAGACTACAACCAAGGAAAAGGGTCACCTCCCCAGCAAAGGAGGAACTACGCTCTCTCTCCCAGGGGGACAAGGAGGCCTTTCTGAGGAGCAGGGCACGCTGCACCCGGGCCAGGGCTGGGGGTACACGCCTTCATCACCACCAACAAACATCCCATGCCTGTGCCAGGGAGGCACTGCTCCCTTGCAGCCGTTCATCAGCTGTGCCCCTTGGACAACAGCAACAATCAACAGAATGCCAATTGAAGGCTTTGGGGGTACCCACATGCATCACCCAGAACACATGGCAGTTATTCCCTGAGGCACTTCATTCCAGGGGAGTGACTGAACACCTTATACAACACATTGCCACCTATTTTTCCTACAATACAATGACAGTCAAGCGTTACCATCTCTTCAGTACTATACTGAAATCAGACAGGCATCAAGATCCAAGCCTAGCTAAGCACAGGAGTAATATAGGGCTAAGTTCACAGTTACGCACTTGGCCTCACCCAGAGATGGCAATACCCCTGCAACCAGCGACCTGTCAAAGCTCATGTGACAACTGTAACTTAAAATACCACATTTTTAAGAGGAGATACTCAATATATGAGAGCACATATTTGAGCAACCTTACTAGCTCTTTCAAGTCTGTGCCCAACACATTTTTATGTGCTGCTTAGAAACATGTCTTGTTTATGTCAGTTTTCCTTATTTTGCTTCTATTATGAACAAAACCACTGCCTTCAGAAACTCCAAACAGAGCCTCTGGGCTGCATAAACATACACTGGCAGAATATGACCTAGGATCTGTGTGGTACTTGTTACTGTGATCTAGTGACCATGCACGTGATTTGGGGAAAGAAGATCTACTCTCCATCTGCAATAATTTCTGCTTAGGACTCTACAGACAGAAGAGCTGCAAACTCTGGGACTTCAACTTACTGGATGTCTGCTGGAAATAGAACACAGCAGAGATAAAACAGTCCAGGAGGTTCCTGGAGCGTGTGGAAGAGAACTCTGTGACTCAGCTGGTAAGCAAGCCCACCAAGGAAGGTGCCTCGCTAGACCTGCTGTTTACTAATAGACAAGAACTGGTGGGGGATGTGGTCAGAGGCCATCTTGGGCTTAGCAACCATGAATTGACAGTGTTCTCAATACTTGGTAAACTCCGATTCATTCCATACTGCTTGGTGGCACAGCACAGCACAGCATGTGCCCTTCTGTCTACCGGGGGACTTTTCTTTAGTCTAATTCTCTTAAGATTCTTCCATGAAATCAGAGAGGGAAAAATCTTCTAGCAGTTTTACAAGCTTTTTGTATTATCACTGTTAGAAAACTGTGTTACTAAAACCTTTAATTATTAACACATGTAGAATTGACACATACGTGGTGCCTTAGAAGGAAAAAAAAAAAAAAAAAAAAGAGCACAAACGGTTTGAAATCTTGTGCTCCAAAGTATTCAAGAACAAAGTACATGACAATCTTTCAGTTAAAAGAAGGTGTGGAGATGGAAATGATGAATATAAAGATTGCTGGAGGAAATTTCTGGCAATCTGAAACACAGTTAAAATGAGGTGTACACTGTAAATTTAAACTAGGATTATGACTTCAAGTAGAAAGGGCAGCATGAATGAAACTGTGTATGAAAATATAAAAAGAAAAAATATTTTTTTATAAATTGTGACTATGGAAACAGGAAGAGATAGAAACTTGTTATCTCTCTATGAAGACTTCATTCTCAATGAGAACTTTCAATGATGAGAGAGGAGAGGAACAGATGGTAGTCATCATTTTCTGTCAAATAACTGCAACACCAAAAGGATGTGCCAGAGTAAACATGTAACAAGAACAATTCTTCCTACTTATCTCTCTCTTAATAACAACTAAATATCTAAGTTCTCTTTGCACTTAAAAGCTTCATCTAGAAAACTGAACTACCTGTACCCGCCAGATTAGAGTGATTCACACTCATGATGAAGCCGCCAAAAGGACTAGGTCCTACAAGAAATCTTTATGTTTGATTTGTAATATGTGCCGTTTAACTTGAGAGAAAGAATTGCTTTCTATTAGACAGTAAAGCACACCCAGGGTACAGATGCAGTGGGCAGCCAGGACACACAGAACAAACTGGCAGAGCAATAGTTTCCTGTCTTCATCGCAGACTTCAAAAAGAAGGGGGGGGGGAATAAACCACAAACTGCTGTGTGCAATAAACATGAGAATAATTGCTTGAGGTAGAAAAAACAACAAGAAGCAGCAGTTTGATGAGCCTTTACTTGTCTTGTAAATTACATCTAATCATCTCCAACAGAGATGTTTCAAGAGTTGGAGGAGTGTCAGAGAACTGCTCACTTTTCAGAGAGGACACCAAGAAAACAGCTCCTGTTCTTTACCCCAGTATGATGCCTCCAAAAACAAGATCACAGGTAACTTCCTCCTGGCAAATACATTAGAAGACAGCATACACTACTGAAAAAAGCTACTAAGAAAGCATGGCTTTTGATTCCCACAAAAATATTCCCAGCCCTGTCAATCACAAAGCATTTAATCAGCAACAATGTGTTTAAATATCTATCAAAGCCGATAATGACATTTTAAAATAAATAAATAATTTTTAATAATAAACAAAAGAAATAACAAAAAAAAGCTAAAAAAAAAATCTACCACCACCCCCCAAAAAAACCAAAACAAAACAAAAAAACAAACCTAAGAAACACAAAGGAGAAACCCCAGGTATATTCAAATTATTGTGTTAGCTGTGTTAGCCATCCTGCTATGTCTAGTGTGACCAAGATATTAAAGCAAATACCACTTTAGAAATACATTTTTGTGCCTTACTATTTACACTATACATTTACACACACAAAGAGGTTTAATTAAAAATAATGTGTTCAGATGAAGAATCCAGGACTTTCCTAGCAGTACTATTCAGAAGGGAAAAAAAGTATTTTCAGCATTAATTACAAGCAGACCAAAGCTTCTTCAGAGAGAAGCAAGATGCTCTACTTTCCAAGTGACTTTTCTTTAGGGACCTACACAGTAATTAGAGATCTATTTGCCACATTTGGAACTTTAAGAAAATACTCTGGCAGCCTCAACAAAGCAAGGTTTTACCCCTGCTCAGATTTGACTACTCCAACTATAATACAAGAAATGTGCATAGGAATATGTATTATAATCAATTCATTTTGCCTGGAGCTATAACGCTATAGTTCACCTACCACCCCCATCCCTGCTTTTCTACTTCTCCACTAACAAATTACTTGACAAACTGCTACCAAAGAAACAATTTCCGGGAGTGTTACCAATCTGGAATTATTATCCCAAACCTTTTTATTTACCTGTTGTAATTGCTTAGAACAAATTGGCCATGTATATTCTACTAAGAAGCCTGAGCTTGTTTCACAGTGCTTGCCATACTAAATAAACCATTGCAGTTCGATGTCTAAAAACACTAAGCAAGTCTGAAAGCTTTGCTGAAACCCTGGATAAACAGGCTGAAAACATGGTATTACCCTAAGGAATTACCAAATACAAGAAGGATAGTACATCAGTGGGGGGGAAGGTCCTTTAAAACACCTAGTAATGCAAAACCTGTTTTGGGCAATTCATACAGACAAACTGCATGTGCATTCTGGATGAACTGGTTATTGCCAACTGTGCTCTATTTCGAATTGTTTACCTCATACCATCATTGCCCATGGGGAAAAAAGTAACAAAACTCATAAGAAGTAATGAGCTAGCAAAATTTAAGCAAATCATACACAACATTTTGTACCTGAATTTGGGCTGGAAAAGGTGTAGAACAGAGTCACAAACTTGACACTGTGCCAGGAACTTCCCCACAAGGACTTTAGTTCTGAATAAGATCTAATCCTTGTCCTTGGACAACTTCAATCATGGATTGATTTTCAAAGCCACCTAATGGCTTTTGGTGCCCATCTCCAATTGATTTTCACTGCACTCAGTTTCCATTTGTGCACTCAAGTCCAGTTTTAGCTTAATTTGGACAGAGAAGCGCAGCATCTCAAAATAATAGTGCCAATCAAAATATTAACCCTGCATTTGTAGCCGTCTAAGTGCATTTAAGGCAGTAGGTTCTAAGACTGACCTTATCTCACTGATTCACCTACAGTAACTAGGCAAGTTCTCTTATTTTAGATAAAGCTACACTATGAAAATAAGGGAAGAGAAACCAGCCTAATTCAGAAGAATTGGAATATTAAGCAATGTACTTGATCACGATATGTTTTAACTGCAGGGCAAGCTCAAAATCCCAACTGAATTCCAAGAAACTGAGCCAAGCTTGAAGAGCAAGTCTGTCATTTGTGTAGTCTTTGCAGATTGCTCAGTTATGCAACAAAATACAGTCATTAAATTGAAAAGGTTTTATTCTCATCCCTAAAATGCTCGTTGTTTAGCAAAGGGATCTATGCATGTGGTACTCATTCAAACAATTCTTAGGTTTAGCAAATGACCCACCAAAAAAAAAAAAAGTTCAATTTAATATTCCCATTTAGACATGAGAGAGGGAAAAAACAAACAAACAAACAAAAACCAGACTAAACCATTTATATGCCAATAGTTAAAGCCACTTCTTCTAACTAAACTAGGAAACCCGGCCAAATTCCCAATGAAATGCTGAGTAAAACTGTTGTTGTTTCCAAAAGTGTTCTCAGCAGTTAAACCAACCTATCAGGACCTTTCAACTGGACAAACAACCCCGGCTCCAGCAAGCTGCCGGGGAATGTCACATCTATTCCACCCACGCCCCCCCGAAAAACGCTGGTTAGGGCCTTCCTGTTCCCAAAAAAAATCAACCCCAAAATCTCCACCCGCCCTAGTGCTATTGTTTAGACTTTAATAATAAGCATTGTTAATGATATTTTGATTCTACCAGTAGGCAGAGGGGCAGACGCTCTTTAAAACAACGGCACTTCAGGCGCAGGGCCGACTTCCAACGGTCCCCGCTGCCGCCCTCTCGGCGTTTCGCCTCCGCAGGCGTCGGCAGGAGACGCCGAGCCCCGAACAACCTGTAAAAGTACTTTCATTGCCAGGGTGGGAATCTCGGCCCCAGCGCTCTAGCTTCGCTGTCTCGCCCCGCGGCTGCGTCCCGCCGTGGTTACGAGGGCAGAGCCGCCGCTTCACCCGCCCCCAGGTAGGGAACTTTTCCTCGGTCCCCGCCCGCACCGCGGGACTTGCCGCCAGGTTCTGCCACCGCC